>LR751596.1:83647-112525 GCA_902729485.2 Mus minutoides | reverse complement strand
GCCTGGATTACCTTTTATTTGTATTGGCTATAATAGTATTATCTCTCATATATTTTTGAGCCAGTTTTATTTTATAAGATTTGTTCAGTTTTTATTTTATATGTATATGTGTCTACCTCCATGTGCATTTGTGTACATGTGTGTAACTGGCCCCAGAATTCAGAAGGACTCCTGGAACTGGAGTTCTAGAAGCTTATGAGCTGCCAAGTGGGTACTGTGCACTATACCCAGGTCATCTGCAGAAGCAACAAATATCAGCTGAGCTGTCTCTCCATTCCTTCTTTGAACTACTTTTAGCAATCATTAGTTTTACTAAGTCACTAGTAATAATAATGAGATAAGTTAAAATCTTTGGCACTCATTTATATGTGCTGAGAATTGTTATTTCACTTTTTTTTTTTTTTTTTTTACAAAGTCTACTTATTCCTGAGACAGAATGTAAAATAGTCTGGATGTTAGAATCATTAAGTGTTCACAGGAGTTAAAGGTTCTTTTTAATGATCCCTCTCACATTTTATAATAACAGTTGACTTCATTCTATAACATATGCACAGTCCTAAATCGAAGACTACTTTTAGCTAGCAAAAATAAACTAAATCTGAGTAACAGGTATGCACTGACTGTTGGTTTGGGGAGAATGGCCCCTGTAATAACTGCACACTGCTGAGACCATGCTGGGAATCAATGATGCCAAAAAAAAAATTCCAGTTTCATTGTATTCATGATGTATTATCTTAATAAATCATACATGGTTAACTAATTCATGACAAATATGTTTTGGTTTTATTTTTCCAAAATGATCACAGGAACACACAATTGCACTGGGCTACCTTAATGAGTGGACAGCTTGTCTCCTTCCTTTCACTTGGTTTCCTGAACCTTGAGATGAAGTCTAACAAGAGGAAACCTAAGGTCTGTTTTCATATGCCAATGCCTATGGTAACTGGATCTGCTGGAGGCGGCGGGACTGTGTGACAGCAGCTCCACTCTGTTGATGAGGCTCAGGAAATGTCCTTGCTCATTAAGCTGGCCAAGTGTGGGCATTCCTGTATGTGACTAAAATGGATCCTTCCATCAAAACTCAGTTTTGTGTAGCAATTTTCATTACCAACCATAATTCCCAGGGAGAATTTATGTCCTAAAAGCTGCATGCAAGTCATGAAGAGAACCCCAGGGGTGAAGCTTTGTGAGTGCTTGCCATGCTCCCATGGGTTTTCCAGTCATGCCCTGATTTTAACTCATTTAAGAGACTGTATATAAGTGCCACTTCACACACACAGTTCTGCGAGTAACCACAGTTAACCCACTGAGCCACATAGCTGTACATCAATAGCACTGTCACCTTTGTTCTGTCCTTGGAACCTGATCCTCTCATTGGAATCCTTGACTAACTGTGACACAGAAATCCATGTGATTCTCAGTCTTTCCCTGAGCATTTATTATCCAAGGAGCAGAAAAAGACAGAGCTTTGGACACTACCCTCCCTGTAAATGCTCTCTTTAATCATTTTGACATCTTGAACACATTTCTCCTGTGTAATGATTTAATTGATTTTCAGTTTTAGAGTACATGCTTGTTTGGCAACTAGAGGACAATAAAAAATGATAAACTATTTACTAAACCTATGTTGTCATACAGAACTTATTTCAAATGTGGAATTACATGCTCTTCTAATTAATGAAGAAAATGTTGTCTTTATCAAGTCAATTTGCTTTATGTAGGAAAGCATCAGCTATTTTTTAGACTAACACCTAGCTAACATACAAAAAGGTGATAAAGAGCAATAGAATTCTTTGTTTATAGACTATTTGAGTTGATTTACAAAATGAGCCATGATATTACATACATTATAATTGTTAAAATTTATAATTAATTGTTATCCTGTTGGTGGAATGAACCACTGTCAATTGATTTACCCTGCTTTCATGAGAAGGAGATAGGAAAACCATAGATTAAATATTTGTTGCAATCATGATCAGATTGCAGTTTGTAGAATAATTAAGTTGACTGTAGTAGATATTTTAAAGGAGTGTGTAAGCAGTCTTCATGTAAACTTAAGAACATGTGCAACGAAACCTGATTAGAAGGGGTGGAGGCCAGTGGATGCTTGAGGGATGCCCAAGGTCTTCCCCAATGTGTCGGTTATACTGAAAGTACAATTCTCAATTTCTTAACGAAAAGGTAAATTAGCTGAGTGTGCATGTGTATGGTACTTAATGATAATCATGTGTGTGCTAATCCCAAGGTGTGCTGGCCTGGGAGTAATTGTCTAGCATACTGCTTTCAATGCAGATGCTCTGCTTTGCAAAGTATCCTATGGCACGGCCAGGAGCAGTGCTTTAACCCTGTATATGAAGTGGGGCAGCTTTTTTTTTTTTTCATTCACTTTATACCCAGCTCACTGCACCTCTTCCTGGACACACCTCCCACAATCCTTTCTCCTCTGAAAGGTCTCTGCAGGGCTAGTCACATCCTCTCTCACTGAGGTCAGCCAAGGCAGCCCAGCTGAAAGAACATATCTCACAGACAGGTAACAGCTTTAGGGATAGACCCCCTCTTCAATTGTTCATAAAGATGAAGACCAAGCTGTACATCTCCTACATCTGTGTGGAGGTATGGTGAAGGCTAGGTGTAGGGTTGGTGGTAATATTTTATCATTCTGTTTTGTTCTAATGGCAGTGTTCTTTGCCTTACATACACTTTGCAATTTCATGAGGTCCCGCTTACCAATTGTTGATCTTAGAGTCTGAGCTATTGGTGTTTTGTTTAGGAAGTTGGCTCCCACTTTCTGTTCTATTAGATTCCGTGTATCAACTTTTATGTTGAGGTCTCTGATCCAGTTGGACTTCAGTTCAGTGCAGGGTGATAGATATGATCCTATTTGCACTTTCTAGGTCACACATGGCAAAACTTTGATACATGTTATCCATTCCATTGCAGAGATTGGGGGACTGCAAAGCCAGCATTCTCAGTAGGGTGGCACAAACATTATCTCCATAGAAAATGTATACTTCTTGATATCATACAAAACTATAATCTAAATGCATGGACTTTCATCATCATATTTTGTTCTTTCTAGAGTGAATTTCCAAGGAGGTACCAGTATGTTCATTCATACAAATTACCTACATTGGTCAAATAAGTTTGTTTAAACATATGACTATGCAGGCACATAGGAGAACCTTATTGACAAGGTAGTCAGCAGTTGAGTCTAAATTCACCTGGAATAGCTCTGGGGTTGATGAGGATACAGGAAGTTTGTGTCTACAGTCAAGGCAATCATTTTAATTAATTTGAACTAAGCAACTTGCACCCTCACTCCTGTGCCCTCACACACACTGGTTGGAGCAGTGTGGCCATAGGAGACAAGTGGTCATTGAACAGTGGTACATCCTGTCAGGAACATGTCACAATGCACACTCGCTTTGGATCAGATATATTTTACCACTCCAATACTCAGAAATTAAGGGCTTATAGTTTTAGCATAACGTTTCAGACAGTTTGCACCCCTTCTGACCTGAGAAAGATTACAATTAAGAATATTTTAATCATAAACCAAAACCAGAAATGCTTTTGGTTCAATATCTTGTAAAATATAAACTCAATTATGACTTAGGAATGAAATATGAATTTTTTAAGGCCTGGCCTTGTGTGTGTGTGTGTGTGTGTGTGTGTGTGTGTGTGTGTGTGTGTGTATGTGCTTAAGATTTTTGGGGAATCATCCAAACTCAGTAATGCTTCTAGACCCAGGTCTGGGATGGAATTCTGGGCCTCTTGAAACTACTAATTCATCAGAATTTCTTCTTAACGAAAGTAAATTCTTTATTTGGTCATAGTAAAAAGCATGAGTTACAACATTGCATTCTTTGAATTTAGTTTTTTATTCTTTGAAGATTGCATGCATGAATAGAGCCTTTACATCATTTCCATCCACTCCTCTTGTCTTTCCAGTTCTTCGTCTCCAACAGCTCACTACCACATTAATGACGTATTCACTGCTAAATATTATTGTTACACACACACACATACACACACACACACTCTTTTATTGTTGCTTATAAATATTTGCACTTAGGCAGATCATTTGGTATTGGATACCTTCTGAGTGGATTCATCGCTAGAGCAAAGTGCAGTCCCTCTCTCTGCAGCCAACAACTGCTATGGGTGGAGCCTGGTGAAATCTCCCTCCTCTAGGTTGGCATGTCTACTGCTGCTGTCACTATGCTGGTCATGCTTCAGTGTCTCTAGTGCTGAGGTCTCACGAGGGCAGCTTCCCTGTCATATCTAGACCATAGGTGACCACAGGGCATCTAGGCTTCTGGCTTTTTGATCTTTATGTCCTGTCTTGTGCTGTATTTCTTGAACTTTAGCCTGAAGGGCTGCACTGTATATGTTCCACTTAGAACTACTTAACCCACAGTACTTATTCTCTTCATTTTGACCAATGGTGAATATCTGTAGTAGTCTCTGCTGAAACAAAACAACAACACAACAACAGCAACAACAACAACAAACTTTAATTTTGTACTAAGAGCTGTATATGTATCTGTGGATGCAACGTATTTAAAATACAGCTAGAAAATTATCTTGACTTAGGAAAGTGTCAGTCTTGGGTTCTCCTCTAGGGTCTGTGGGCTCTCTAGCCATGCATAATCAGGTAGGATAACAGTACCAGGTAATGCCATTATTTAAGCAACTCTATGATATTTCTTGTTGGGCTGATTATTTTCTTTGCATAAAAAATTAAAGTGACAATATTAACTTGATTCTTTAGTAAGGCATTTTTAATTTATTTGAATAACTTCTTCCAAATGATAACTTTTGATGCACAGACAAAGTTTTTATTAATACTTAAAGTTTTATTCTTTTGTTCTCTGTGTTCATACGTTTAGTTTCATAGAATTTTTAATTTTATGTTTAGGGAGTGTTTTGCCCTCCTTTATGACCACTGGCACTACACCCGTCAGTTTAAACCACCAAGAAAGGCCACCAGCTTGTGCTTATTGGCTTGTACAACTTAAAAGTTCAAGCTGGTTAGTATACAGTGTGACTGTAAGAATGTTTATAATTGTGTGTTTTATGATACTGTAAACGTTCTTTTAGCATTTTGTGACTTTTCACATTAGACATTTTCTTCATAAAATTGGATTAGATGTGAATGTAAACTGAATTCTATCAGATCAAAGGAGAGAGTGGAAGATGTGATAAGCTTTCCATCTGGACTGCATTGAGTGCGGAGCTCAAGGAACCCGCCAGCCATCTCTGTGGGAGTAAGGAGCAGGTTCCACTGAAGACTTAGCCCTGCACAATCCCATGGGAAACCGAGTTCCTCGGTCTATGGTCACTTCTGCGGTATGTACAGCACTTCTCGGCATTCTTCACCCGCACAGACATATCACATCATGTCTTAGATGATGTGGGTTGTATCCTCTCATTTTACAAGGTCACTTTAAAAATAATCATTTTTAGTTGAAATTCAATCTAATTTTCTCAAACATAAATATCTATTAAAATTCCACAGCCTCGCGAAGCAGGCAGCTTCCTAGCCTCTCTTCCAAACTCTTTATTTCACACTGGATCCTAGAGACAACTGTTTCTATTTATATTTCTTTTCCATCACTACTTATGTATTTAGAGTTGTGAGTCTTGGTGGGTTTTCTTTCTAGTTAGGTCAGTTGTCCACATGATGAAGACATGCTAACTTGAGTCATGTAAAATGGGAGTGTTTCTGATTTTTTTTTTGTTCCCAGGAGAGTGGTGGCTCATCATTTTAAGTTGAGCATGTGGGAGGCAGACACAGGTAGATCTCTATGAGTTCAAGGACATTCTGGTCTACAAAGCAAGTTTCAAGACAGCTGATACTACACAAAGAAACCCTGTCTGGAAAAAGCAAAATAGTGTATATGTGTGTGTGTGTGTGTGTGTGTGTGTGTGTGTGTGTGTGTGTGTGTATGTGTGTGTGTGGTGTATACAAGTATGCATGGAAGTAGTAACAGAGGAAGCCAGAAGAGGGTGTCACATTAACTGGAGCTTGGGCCTTATGTGGTTGTGAAACTCTGAATGTTTGCTGAAGCAAGACTTGGGTCCCCTGCAAGAGCAGCGAGCACTCTCCATCTCTGGGCTCTCTCTCTAGCTCTTTCTTGCAGTTCTTTCCTTGGACAACATATTTGTCTTTGACTTGCCCACTGCCTCGCTTTGCTAAGTTTATTAATCAATTACTTCTCTGGGTTTTCCTCAGTTAAGGAATCATTTTTCTTAGTTATATCTAAAATATCAAATGGTTAGAAGTCCTCCAAGCAGTGACTTTAGTTGATCTTCTAGTGCTAACCTGTACTCTCAAGACCCATCTGCCTGCTAAGTCTAATGGGTTGCTTTTCTTCTGCCCCATATGCTCAACCAATTTCTATAGCTTTATCAGCTGATGATACACAATGCTTATAAGCCTGATCACCAGCAGCTCAGAGAGAACTCCTACACTCAGGTGAAGTTTTACCACTGTGACGCCAAGAAGACAATCCTGTGTAGCTGATAATCTTTTAGGACTAAATGTGAGTTTAGACACAAATTCTTCCATTTTCCACTTTCTTCCATCTTTAAACGTAATCTTGTTGTTTAACATGCTATTTTCATCTTTGAGTATCATGCTGGTATCCTGGATAATAGTTACTTACTAATGTCTAGCTCGGAAATCTTCCTGTTTTCTTCTTAGTTCTGGATTCTTATATGAAACCCCTTGATCTAGAAACATTACTTTCATTCCACAGTTGCTTCTTATTTTATTTATTTTCTCACCCCATTCTACCCTCTATTCTCTATCCTAGGGACCAGTTGTTCAGAGATGAACCTGAGACCCACCCTTTGTGTTCTCCATCCCGTCTCTCCTTTTACCTGGAACTTGTTCTTACTTGCTTCTTCTTGTTCTTTTTTGGAAGATGTTGTCTCCATGAGACATTGCAGTCAATATATTCGACTTTCATTTTTGGTATTCTTGTTTAGTTTCAGAAATATTATCTCTTTATTTTTTCCCCCAGAATCATTGGGTTTGTTTCCTCCCCCCCCCTCCACATCTAGGTCTTTTTACAGCAGTGTGTTTCTCTCTTTGGTCTGCCTGAGATTACTAAGCCACTTATTATTTCTTCCTGTGTTCTATGCTTCCTGCAAGTTTCTTTTGTCATTCTTTAACTTGCTTGTTTTGACCAACTCATTCTGTATTGTCATCTTCCTGTGTACTGCTTGGTTATGGTTGTCTGTCTTTAAAACTTTGGTTCTCTACATCTGAATTTACCCCTATTCAAGGCAATAAACAATGCTGTTTCTCAGCACGGGTCCTGCTTGGCTGATGCATGCAGAAGATATTTTTGTCAGCATACATATGCTCCTTAACCAAGGAACTGGAATTCCCTAAGGAGACATTTCCAGTCTCCAGATCGACAGGATAAATTCTGGATGCCTGTATTTTGACATCCATTGTGAGAAGAGGTTGGGGTTTCTCTACTAGGAATTGAGGGAACTGTGTTGTGGTGGGACTTTTGTGTGTGTGTGTGTGTGTGTGTGTGTGTACATCATAGTATACACTGTTAGTAAATGAAATTATGAACCTTCCCTGTTAGTAAATGAAATTATGAACTTTTCCAAGACTGTCCCTTCTCTAGGAGCTTCTATTTTAGATAAAGGGAGAAAATCTCAACAGTGTCATCAAGTTTGACTAAGTTTTAAAGACAGACAACCATAACCAAGCAGTACACAGGAAGATGACAATACAGAATGAGTTGGTCAAAACAAGCAAGTTAAAGAATGACAAAAGAAACTTTCAGGAAGCATCAAGTTTACTAGTAATTTAGTAAGATATAAGTAGTCACAGAGGAGAAACAGAGTCTCTTTGTAAAAGAGACCTGGGGTCCCATGGAGGCTTAAGATGAATGAACTTCTTACTGTGAATGTAAGGCTCAGAAAAAAAAAAATTAGGTCCCTGGTATTGATTTGCAAATGTCATAAGAAAAGCAACTGTTGACATTCAAGTTAGTGTCTATTTCTAGATTTCTAGACAAATATATAGAGTTTTTCAGCACACAAGAACCATGACATTTAATTTATTTATAAAACACTTTAAGGAAAAAATGTAAGAACTATGCTATTTGTTATTCTATTCTGGAAATATGTTTCTATAATATAAATATATTTTCTATAAGCAAAATAGCAATAATTTACTTAACATAAATCTAGGAAGTTCACCAAACCTTTTACTTTTATGGTACTACCTAAGGGGTTCGTTGCTCTACTCAAAAATTTTAAGTGTGTGTGTGTGTGTGTGTGTGTGTGTGTATACATCATAGATAAATATGCATATATATATATATATATATATATATATATATATATATATATATATAAATTTATTGGCTCATTTGACTTCTGCTCTAAACATAAGATTTTCTTTAACTGTCTTAAATGAGAATTCCATAAATACCTGTTATTTATCAAAAAGACACCAGACCGACACTCACCCTTTTCCATCTTGAATAGCCTGAACTTTAGTGCTTCTTCTTTCTTTCTTTCTTTCTTTCTTTCTTTCTTTCTTTCTTTCTTTCTTTCTTTCTTTTTTCTTGGAGCAAAGCTTTTTAATGAATCTTTTTTACAAATACACGGGAGAATAGCGCAATGATGCCTGCATTGGATGCAATGCTGGACCACAAGTACACATGCTCCTTTGCAATTGGACCTGTGATAACAGAACCGTTCCTCTCGACTTCACTGCTTACCATGATCCCTGCATTATCTTCGAATAAAGAAACACCCCCATCTTTTCTTCCATATGACTTTCATTGTCGAATTACTACTGCCTGATGGTCTTTATTTTTCTTAGCTTTGGTTTGCCTTTCTTAACTGTGGTTATCGCCATGTCATCCCCACCAGCAGAAGGAAGTCTCTTCAACCATCCCTTGATTCCCTTCACAGAGATGATATACAGATTCTTGGCTCCTCTATTGCCAGGACAGTTGATCACAGCTCCTACCTGAAGAACCATGGAAATCTGGAATTTCACTCCAGAGGACACACCATGTCCTCACTTCGACATCCTGAGCACCCAGAACGAGTCCCAGGACAGATTCTTAATTCAGACAATCACACCGTTTTTAGCAGTCATGGCGTCTTTATTACATTGGGCAGCAGGAAAAAAGTTATGCATATTAANGTGTGCTGGAATGCAGCACAGCTGAGGCTTGGGTCAGACTTTCCCTTTCTGAATGCTCTAATCCCTTCAATATTGCAGTAAATATGTTTTCAATATTTATCTGGATAAAAAAATATGCTACATGCTGCAATGATTTAATTCTGACATTTGTCACTCAGGAAATCTGGAGAAGGCAGAACTCAACTGCCTTTTATGAAAACCTAGACCAGAACCTTCTCTCACATTAGGCTAGGGAAAGAGGTACAGATAGGGAGTCCAAAACTACTGCCCCAGACCATAACCTTCCTTCTCTCCTGAGCTGAGTTGACCTCTTGCTGGGTGAAGAACTTCACACTTCTGCAGGACCCATGGACAAATATCATTTATTTGAGAATAATAAATGGTTTGGGGACTAACAATATACTATTCAGTCCACATCTCCAGCAATCCAGGAACTGAAATAATTTATTATCCTGTCACATATTTTTTATGAGGCTCCTTGTGTGATTCTAGAAACTTCTGTCAGGTGGTCTCTTAGGTAGTACCTACAGGGAGTCACAGAACTTGGAAAAAAGATTTTGAGTTGTAATCCAAGGTTTTAAATTAAAATATAGTAAAATATCAGGTAGACATAAATTTATCTGTAAGGTAGCAAGAATGATATATAAGCTGCTAGCCTAGAAATGACCTGTGGCTACATGGCTTGTTGTTTTAGTTTTGTTCTGTTTTTATTTATGTGAAGCTGAGTGTTTGTGTGTCAGTCACGTGTGCACAGTGGGTGCTTAGGCCCAGAAACTGGATTTGGGGTGACTTTGAGCCACCTGTGAGTGCTGGGACCCATACTCAGGCTGTGTGAGGAGGCAGTAGATGTTCTTATAGCTGCTGAGCAAAACACCAAATCGAATAATGCCTATCCCTACTACTTGGCCTTAGGGAGTCTCATATATTTAGATTAAATTAAGTAAGCCATATGGTGGGCATAGAGACTTGAAATGTTTTTAGCATTTCTTGAATTTTTACTCAACATCATTTTCATAGTTTTGACAGATTCAAAAAACACTTCATATTAGTGTGGGGCTTGAGACTGTGCAAGTCTGTGTAGATGTGTGCAGGGCAATGGTCACAGTGCAGAGTGTGTGGGTCAGGATGTGTATACATGTTCTGGGTGGGTCTATGTATGAATCCCACCATAGTTCAAATCCTAATGATAGTCACTACCAATGGAACGTGCAAGCTTGGAAGGTTTTAGGAATCTGTCACATTAATATGGCGGCACTCATGGTCAAGAGAAAAACTGGACTCACAGCAATTATGGTGACACTTACCTGGCTATGCTTAGTTTATTTCACCTCGTGTGATGATCTCCAGTACTAGCCACATTGCTATAAATGGCAGGATTTGAGTATTATTTTGGCCAGGTTATACTCTAATGTGAACATGTAACCATATTTTTGGTTCATTTTCCAGATGGTAGACATGGGGCTCTCCTGTCTCTTAGCCTTTATGAGCAGTACTGCAATGACTTTAGTTGTATGCAGGTCTTGTGGACACACATATTTAATTTTATAGTGTCATCTTATGCTCTATTAATCAGTACAAAGGTCATGTTCTTCTGTATGAAATAAAAGTTAAATAGAAATTAAAATAGAAGTGAATACCAGGTATTAGTCACTGCATTTCATTTTTATTAGTCTGTATTAATTATACAAAGTAATGAGAATTGTATCACAGTTTTCTATATTAATATAAGCTGATCAACTCATAGCTATCCTTTTCTGTGTAATCCACCCCTCGCCCATTCCTCTGCTTCTCTTCTTGTTCTGTAATTGTCCCCATAATTGTGATTTAGATTTCAAAGATGATAGAAAACATAATATTTGTCTTTAAGAGTCTAGATATTGTTCAATAATGGTTTATACTATAACATTTTTTCTATAAAAATGCATCCCATTCTTGTTTATGACTCAACAGTTCTCCACTCCGTTATGCTACATTTCCTTCATGCACCTGTTGATTGACCTATATTGGTTGCATGGCTTGCCTGTTATTGGAAACCACAATAAATGTAAGTATGAGGATATCTCTAAATTAAGCTAGTTGGGCTCTAACTTGGAAAGTAGTTCATCTGTGTCTTATGCTGTTTTGATTTTTGTGTTTAAAGGGTCTGGATATTCACTAGGTCACTGTAGTTTCTGGAGTAATGTACACCCCACATTATCCATCCTCATCGTGTTAGAACTGACTTGCATCCTGCCAGTGACATACTTGAATTCTGTTTCCCTGTGTTCTTGACAACATTTTGATTTCTGTATCATGGCCATTCTGACTGGAATCACAGAGAATCTCAGTGTAAACTTCATATCTAGTTCCCTGCTGGCAGAAGATATTGAAGTATTTTTAAAGAACTTTCTGGCTTTTCCTAATTATTCCTTTTTTACACTGGAAAATAGGGACCACTAACCCTCAGAACTTTGTTGAAAGGATTGAAAGGTCTGTGCACATCTGTCTTCTTTTCTGTGTAGGATCCATTTTTCCTTGCTGCTAGCTTAGTGGTCCATATTTTTTCTTAGAGAAGATGTTTACTTCCCTTTAATTTTTGGAAGATAACTTTGCTGGAAACACTATACTAGGCTGGCAGTTACTTTCTCCCAGGACATGTCATTGTGGCTTTTACAGTTTCTGTTTAAAAGTCTAGAGTTATTCATTAGTTTGCCTTTGTATGTGACTAGGCACTGCAATATTCCTCCTATGATCTGTATGTGTTGTGTTTTAGCTGTGGAGTGACATATACAATTTCTTATCTGGACATGCTTATTTGAAATTCTGTACGTGGATGGCCAACTCCTTGGCTAAGAAATATTTGGGAAATATTTTACTGTTACTTTATTAAATATCTTTTTTAATGCCCTTAGCTCTATTCTTTGCACCTATCTCTATGTAAATGGTTTGTAAATTAGGTTATTTATTGTTCTTCACAGGGCATGGACATTCTGTTCCCTTTCTGTATTTCTATCTGACTATTCTAATTTCTTGACCTTGTCTCCAAGCTCTGATTTTTTTCCTGACTAGTTCCAATTATTAACTTTAAAATTTCTATTTGACTATTTTCAAAATTTGTTTCTATTAAGCTGGCCCCTCATAGCTCACTGCTTATGTTTATTCTTTTCAACATCACTCTTATGTTCATCAGTGTCCTCTTTGGATTAACTATCATTCTAGTAATCATGCTTTTGAACTCTTTGTCCAACTCATCCTCTTCACCACCATTATGATGAATTTCTGCGGAACTGTGAACTGTTATTTTTGGAGGAGCCATATTGACTGCTGTTTCCTCAATGTTTAAATTTTAATGTGTTTGATTTGTTCATGTTTACCAAATAATTGTTTGGAAGTTTTATTCTCATAAATTCTATTTTTTAAATCTATTCGGGGGGGGGGCTTTTGTACATGTATACAATAAAATATAACCTTGTCAGTCTCCCATTTTTCCAAAATCCAAACTTCAAGTCTGTTTATTTTGTTTTGTTTTGTTTTCTACTTTTTTTTCTAATAACCCACAACTCAGTGTGGCCCACACACATTGGTATGAGTATGGAGCCATCCACTGGGGCAGAGTAGCCTCTCAGTGACCACACCCTCCACCAGCTGCTATGAACTGCCAATAGATTGCCAGTTGGAGCTAGGACCTAAAGAATTCCCCTTACCCCATTCAAATTGGGATTTGGCTGGACTGATTCTTTCAGGTCTTATGCTTGCAATCACAACTGCTGTGAATTCATGACTGTGATAGCTATGCTTTGTCCAGGGTCAAAATTTTCATAGCATCACTATCTATGATGAGGGTCTTATATTCTTTCTCTTTTCTTCCAAGATATCCCCTGATCCTTGAAGAAGGTGTGGGGTTGATAAAAATGTACCACTTGGAGTTGAGCATTCATGGTCATTTATTCTTAGCACTTTAAACAGTCATGAGACTCTTCATTGATTGCTGACCACAGAAAAAAAAGAAGCTTTCATGACCAAGGTGGAGAGTAGCCATGGTCTGAGGGCATAGACATACATTTGTAAAAGGTCATCTGAAAACCAGATCAATTAGTAAGTAACAACCATAGGTTCCAATCTAGTGCTTATCACTTCCTCTTCTATGGGAAAACCTTGTGTGAAGCACAGAAATGGGTTCTCCTCCTGAATGAATTTCTACATTGGTTTCCTGACCCATGGAGTGAGAGATATTGTGGTTGTAAAGGCAAATGGAAGCCATTGGATTTGCCTATACCAGGGAAAATTGTGAGCCAAAGAGAGGATTACATCCCAGGAGGAATTGCAAAAATTAGATGTAATTCCCAGCACATCTCCCTATAACTCTTCTATCTGCCCTATGCAGAAGACTTAAAGATCAGGGAGAATGAAAGCTGAAATGTTCAAATTAATCAGTTAGTGACTCCTATGGCAACTGCTGTGCCTTAATGTGATGTCCTTACTTGAGCAGATTAGCACATCTCCTGGTATGTAGTATGCAATTATTGATCTAGCCAATGCATTTTATCTCCATACCTGCCATATGGATGATTAGAAGCAATTTTATTTTAGTTTGTCAGTTCAAAAATAAAATGTATAGTTTTACCTCAAATATATGTGAACCCTCCAGCCTGTGTCATGGATTAGTTCAAAGAGATCTTGATTATCTCTCTCTTCCATAAAATATCACATTATGTTGATAACCTTTTTCTAATCGGGCCAAGTGATCAGAAGGTAGTAGCCACTTTGGACTTACTGGTAACACATATGCACATCAGAGGATGGGAAATGAACTTAAAAAGCAGCTTCTCATAGCTAGGTTGAAGTAGCTGAACAGTGAAACACATATTCAATGTGTGTGTGTAAGGCCCTAGACTTACATCAGCACCATGAATAACTCTCTGAAGACACAACAGTAGTCATCTAAAAACTGTTGTCAAGGTAACTGCAACATCAATAGAAGGAAAAAGGAGCCAGGAAAGTTTTAAGTGATTTGGGAAGACATAAACGTGGGTCAGTACCAAAAAAATAATAATATGGAATGATGCCAGAAGAAAGACAAAAGCAGTAAATATGTTAGAGCTGAAAATCCAAATAAAATAATGACTGGGAAACTAATTAAATCACCAGAAAATGTACAAAACCCAACATATAAATAGAACTTATAAGAGGAAAAAAGAAAATTAGAAGGAAAGAAAAACAGAAAAAGGAAATTAATCTAATAGAAGAACAAAAAGGAAAAAGAAAAAAAGAAAGAGAGAGAGAAAAGAAAGAAAGAAAGAAAGAAAGAAAGAAAGAAAGAAAGAAAGAAGGAAGGAAGGAAGGAAGGAAGGAAGGAAGGAAGGAAAAGGAAGGTAAAGGAGCACAAGAGGAAATTATTAAAACTTCAGTGTCAAAAGACAGAGGTAGTAGTTTAGGTCTGAAATGCCAGAACATGGATAGCTGAGGCAGAAGAGTCATGACCCCAAGAATAACCTAGACCCTACAGTGAGAGGTTAAGTGAAAAGTAAAATCAGAATACATTAAATGATAGAACATGGAAGAAGTTAGAGAAAAAATACAAAGAAAGAAAGAAAACTAAAAATTGCTATTCTGATCTGTGAAACATTAAATCTGTTAAGAAGAGTACACAAAGACAATGCAATGGCATAAAAAGAATATGATTATCCATGTGTATTTCTAAGTATATCCTGCACAGTCTACATTATATTGTCTATATGTTTATGTTCAGGGATAATCATTTGGTATCATTTGGTATCTGGATAACTGGAGAAGACCACTTTTCCAGGTACCAGTTTTCCTCAGTTGCCTGTAGGTCTTTGCATAGGTTGATGCCTCTTGAACTTTTTCCTGTCCACTTTGGCATGTCTACTGTTGTCATCCTTCCTCACCCCATGTTTAGCAGCCATTCAATGAGATGTTATGAGAGTAACTTCTGACATTAGTAGGAGACTCAATTTCACAACAAATTCCATGATCTTTTCACTCTTATAACCTTTACATCCTATTGCACAATGTTCCCTGAGTCTTAGGCACAGGGTATTTTGTAGATATATTGGTTGTGACTGTGATCCACTACTCTAGATTTTGACACTTAGGGCTATAAACCTTCCTCTTAGAACTGTTTAAATACAAACCAGCAATGTTGTCTTTTCTTTTTATTTATTTCCAGAAATAATTTGATTTGTTTTTGACTTCTTTGAATCATTTATCATATATTTGTTAATCTTCATGAGTTTATACACTTAATAGAATTTCTATTGCTATTGATTTTGTTTTATTGCTTGATGGTCAGTTAGAATACATGGAATTATTTCAATTATTCTGTATTTGTTTGATTTGTTTCACAGCATGTGGTCTATTTTAGAAGCTTCTATTGCTGCTGAATAGAATGTTTATTTTGAAGATTTGGGTAGACTATTCTATACATATTTCTTAGAGCCTTCTGTGTTTATTTTTATCTAGATGACCTATTTATTGAGAAAAGAGGGTGTTGAAATAACATTTCTTATTCACTGTTCTATTTCTGTGAAGAGACACCATGAGAAAGGCAACTCTTATAAAGGAAAGCATTTAATTGGAGCTGGCTTACAGTTTCAGGGGTTTAGTCAATTATCAACATGGCAAAAAACATGGATGCATGAAATGCAAAAAGATCCTAACTCAAAACATCCAAGAAATCCAGGACAAAATGAGAAGACCAAACCTACGGATAAGAGGAGTAGATGAAAATGAAGATTCTCAACTTAAAGGGCCAGTAAATAACTTCAACAAAATCATAGAAGAAAACTTCCCATACCTAAAGAAAGAGATGCCCATGAACATACAAGAAGCCTACAGAACTCCAAACAGACTGGACCAGAAAAGAAATTCCTCCTGACACTTAATAATCAGAACAACAAATGCACTAAATAAAGACAGAATATTGAAAGCAGTAAGGGAAAAAGGTTAAGTAACATATAAAGGCAAGGCTCTTAGAATCACTCCAGATTTCTCACCAGAGACTATGAAAGCCAGAAGATCCTGGACAGATGTTATGCAGACACTAAGAGAACACAAATGCCAGCCCAGGCTACTATACCCAGCAAAACTATCAATTACCATAGATGGAGAAACCAAAGTTTTCCATGACAAAACTTTATTGCTATTCTTTTGCCATTCTTTTTTTTTTATTAGATATTTTCTTCATTTAGATTTCAAATGCTATCCTGAAAGTCCCCTATACCTTCACCCACTTCCCACCCTACTCCCCTACCAACCCACTCCCACTTCTTGGCCCTGGCATTTCCCTGTACTGGGGCATATAAAGTTTGCAAGACCAAGGGGCCTCTCTTCTCAGTGATGGCCGACTAGGCCATCTTCTGCTACATATGCAGCTAGAGACAGGAGATCTGGGGGTACTGGTTAGTTCATATTGTTGTTCAACCTATAGGGTTGGAGACCTCTTCAGCTCCTTGGGAACTTTCTCTAGCTCCTCCATTGGGAACCCTATGTTCCATCCAATAGCTGACTGTGAAGGTCCACTTCTTTTGCCAGGCACTGGCATAGCCTCACAGGAGACAGCTATATCAGGGCCCTTTCATCAAAATCTTGCTGATGTATGCAATAGTGTCTGCATTTGGTGGCTGATTTTGGCATGGATCCCTGGCTGCAGCAGTCACTGGTTGGTCCATCCTTTTGTCTCAGCTCCACACTTGATCTCTGAAACTCCTTCCATGTGTGTTTTGTTCCTAATTCTAAGAAGGCAAAGTGTCCACATTTTGGAGATGGAGCTTATCTTAAAGCTGGGTTTCTTATAGACACATAGAGATGGATTTTGTTTCTTAATCCTGTCAGCTAGCCTGTGTCCTTTTTTTCTTCTTCTTTTTTTCTGAGTGGAGGCCATTAATATTTAGAATTATTATTGAATGGTATGTGTAGATTACAGCCATTATGGTACATTTTACTGGTTTGTATTTTTAGCTATGATTTATTTTTCATTAAATTAAGTTTTGTTTTCTTTTTAGGGTGTCTTCACTATGTTTATTCCTCTTCAGTTCAAAGTATTGTTTCCACTATCCTGTTTAGTTTGCTCTTATTGGGGGCTGGTGAGATGGCTCAGTGGTTAAGAGCTCCGACTGCTCTTCTAAAGGTCCTGAGTTCAAATCCCAACACCACATGGTGGCTCACAACCATCAGTAACAAAAGTCTGATGCCCTCTTCTGGAGTGTCTGAAGACAGTTACAGTGTACATACATATAGTTTGCTTTTATTGGATATGAATTGTTTTAAGTTGTTTGGATTGTGGAAACATTTTCTTTGTTCTTCAACTATGACTGATAGTTTTGCTGGATACTGTAGTCTAGGTAGGCAGTACTGGTCATTTAGAACTTAGAATTCATTACTTCAGGATCTTTGACTTTCAGAGTTTCCACTGAGAAATTAGCTGTTATTCCATATGGGTTTTCTTTAACATATGACTTGTTGGTGGTTTTCTTCTTGGAGCGTTCCACATTTGTTTGATATCTTTAGGATTTTAACTATGATATGTTTGCTTCCTGTATATGCATGACCATGTCTTCCCTTAGTTTAGGGAAGTTTTCTTCTATGATCTTGTCAACGCTTTAGTCCATGCTATTGACCTGGATTATTCTTCAACTATGCCTGTAATTCAAAGACTTGTTCTCTGAAAACATTCTACATTTACTGTGTGTCCAGCTGGAGAAGAATGCTTTTAATGTCTTGGTCCTCCATGACCAGATGGCTTTCTAAGTTCAGCACAAAATGAAGGACTCTCTTTCATAGTGGGTCTCCCCTGTCTCTGCCTGGCTTTGTCTGGAGAGTGTCTATGAACACAAGTGGCTGGTGTTGTCTGAAAAGTGATCTTGTAGAGTGCCCTCTGCACGGCTGCATAACTGCACACATGTCCCATTCTGGCTTTCCACATGCATAATATTTTGGTATTTTATTATAATCAATCAGTCTTTCATGCCCACAATGACCAATTAGCCCTTTCTACCCATAACTCTAAAAGAGCCATTATATAACCTATCCATGGAAAAGAAAGTAGACTTGTGTCACTTTAAGGTCTCTGGAAGTCTGTCCTTCATACTCATAGCTGTCTGAACCCTGCTGGCCACTTTTGCTTCCTTTGTCCTCACTGATTAGTGGCCAACAGTCTCCAAAGGGAAGGGAGAGCCCTACATCCTTCCTTCCTTCCTTCCTTCCTTCCATCCTTCCTTCCTTCCTTCCTTCCTTCCTTCCCTCCCTCTCTCCCTCCCTCCCTCCTTCCCTCCTTCCCTCTCCCTCTCTCCCTTTCTTGTCTTTCTTTCTTTCTTTCTTTCTTTCTTTCTTTCTTTCTTTCTTTCTTGTCTTTCTTTCTTTCTTTCTTTCTTTCTTTCTTTCTTTCTTTCTTTCTTTTTCCTTCCTTTCTTCCTTCCTTCCTTCCTTCCTTCCTTCCTTCCTTCCTTTCTTCCTCCCTCCTTCCTCCACCCACCCCCCTTGCTTATTTGGTCTGCATCCTCTTACTTTATCTTCAAGTTCTGATATTCTATCCTCTGCTTAATTTGTTCTGCTTATAATGCTTTCTCCCTTGTTTTCCAATTAGGATATATAGTTTTACAATTCCATCCTCATTTCAGCTCAATTCCACTTTAATATTTCTATCTCCTTATTGAACTGATTTTTCAAATCTTGATTTTCTTTCATCATTTTATTCAGCATTGTTTCTGTTTCCTTGGTCATCACTCTAAGTTACTGTTGAGGGTAACATCACTGTTACCCTCTTGACATTCAATAACCTGTATTTTCTTCAAAATAATTGAATAAACTGATAAGATTTATGATTATTCTTTTAAATTCTTTTTTCCTAAGGCTCCTTTGCATCATTCTTATTCCTATTAGCTCATACATATAGCTTGTGTCTTTTTGAGCTCTGGGCACATGAGTCTCTTTCTGCTCTTTTCTTCTTTCTCTCTCTCTCTCTCTCTCTCTCTCTCTCTCTTTCTTCCTCCTTCTCCCCCTCTCTTTCCCCTCCCCCTTCTTTTCCTCCTTCCTCCTCCTCCTCCTCCTCCTCCTCCTCCTCCTCCTCCTCCTCCTCCTTCTTCTTCTTCTTCTTCTTCTTCTTCTTCTCTCTCTCTCTCTCTCTCTCTCTCTCTCTCTCTCTCTCTCTCTCTCTCTCAGTTACATGCGTGAAGTGATAATCTGGCTTTCTTAGACTAGACCAGGGCAGAGTTCAGGTGATCCCTACATTCACCTAGGCCTCACAAAGTGTGCTGAAAATGAAGATTATTCATAGCCTCAGGCCTAGAACTGGTTGCAGCTGGCAGTAGATGTGATTAAAGGGACAGCAGGGGAAGAAACTGGAACAAATATATTTACCTATCGGGGTGTACTGACTAGTTTTGTGTTAACTTGACACAGCTGGAGTTATCACACAGAAAGGAGCTTCACTTAAGGAAATGCCTCCATGAGATCCAACTGTAAGGCATTTTCTCAATTAGTGATCAAGGGGGAAAGGCCCCTTGTGGGTGGGACCATCTCTGGGCTGGTAATATTGGGTTCTATAAGATAGCAGGCTGAGCAAGCCAGGGGAAGCAAGCCAGTAAAGAATATCCCTCCATGGCCTCTGCATCAGCTCCTGCTCCCTGACCTGCTTGGGTTCCAGTCCTGACTTCCCTTGGTGATGAACAACAGTGTGGAAATGTAAGCTGAATAAAACCTTTTCTCCCCAACTTGCTTCTTGGTCATGATGTTTTGTCCAGGAATAGAAACTCTGACTAAGACACTAGGTTTTATTGAAATTGGAAGTATTCCTAAAAATAAATTTTTTTCTGTTGAAAAATGTATCTGGTGTACATGTGGCTATTGATTTCTTTTTTAACCAAGTGTTTCATAGCCATCAGAGTCTTGATAATACCAATCAGATTTGACTTTCAGGTTAATTTTGAACATTTATATACTTAATTAACTTGCATTTATTTTATGTCACTAATAAGAGCTAGAAAGAAACAAACAGTTCAGAGTCTTTCTTGAAACACAGCAAGCCATAAAGAAATTCTCAAAAATGTCTCAAAAGTACCGGCAAGGAGTCCTAGGTGTGGATAGATTGGACTACGCCAACAAGATGGTATTTAGTAAAGCATTAAGAAATATTTCATAGGCTGGGCGTGGTGGCACATGCCTTTAATCCCAGCACTTGGGACGCAGAGGCAGGTGGATTTCTGAGTTCCAGGCCAGCCTGGTCTACAGAGTGAGTTCCAGGACAGCCAGGGCCACACAGAGAAACCCTGTCTCAAAAAACCAAAAAAAAAAAAAAAAAAAAAAAAAAAAAAAAAAAAAAAAAAAAAAAAAAAAAAAAAAAAAAAAAAAAAAAAAAAAAAAAAAAAAAGAAAAGAAATATTTCATAAGAGTAAGGACATAAAGGGAAATTGGACATTAAAGTTCAATAACTGAAACAAACTTACAGTGAGAGATTTTAGCTGGCAGGAGAAAGAATCAATGAATTTGAAGGGAAATTCCAAGAAATCATATAATCCACAAAATAAACAGAAATAGTAGAAGACCTGACCTGCAATCCTGTTCTGTCCACAAGTGACCTTTCCTGAGTATTTAGTTGTCCCATGTTTTTCAATTTTTTATTAGATATTTTCTTCATTTACATTCTAAATGCTATCCTGAAAGTCCCCTATACCCTCCCCCATGCCCTGCTTCCCTACCCACCCACTCCCACTTCTTGGCCCTGGAGTTCCCCTGTACTGGGGCATATAAAGTTTGCAAGAACAAGGGGCCTCTCTTCCCAATGATGGCCAACTAGGTCATCTTCTGGCACATATGCAGCTAGAAACATGAGCTCTGGGGGTACTGGTTAGTTCATATTGTTGTTCACCTATAGGGCTACAGACCCCTTTCAGCTCCTTGGGTACTTTCTCTAGTTCCTCCATTAGGGGTCCTGTGTTCCATCCTATAGATGACTGTGAGCATCCACTTCTGTATTTTCCAGGCACTGGCATAGCCTCACAAGAGACAGCTATATCAGGGTCCTTTCAGCAAAATCTTGTTTGCATGTGCAATAGTGTCTGTGTTTGGTGGCTGATTATGGGATGGATCCCCAGGTGAGATAGTCTCTGGATAGTCCATCCTTTCATATTAGCTCCAAACTAAGGAGGAATGAAGTATTCACATGTTGGTCTTCCTTCTTCTTGATTTTCTTGTGTTTTGCAAATTGTATCTTGGGAAATCTAAGTTTCTGGGTTAATATCAGTGAGTGCATATCAAGTGACTTCTTTTGTTATTGGGTTACCTCACTCAGGATGATATCCTCCACATACATCCATTTGCCCAAGAATTTCATAAATTCATTGTTTTTAATAGCTGAGTAGTACTCCATTGTGTAAATGTACCACATTTTCTGTATCCATTCCTTGGTTGAGGGACATCTGGGTTCTTTCCAACTTCTGGCTATTATAAATATGGCTGCTATGAACATAGTGGAGCATGTGTCCTTATTACCAATTGGAACATCTTATGGGTATATGCCCAGGAGAGGAATTGCAGGATCCTTTGGTAGTACTATTTATTTTTTGTAAATAATTCAGTTACCAAGCTCAAGCACCCCACCACACACACACAGCACCCAAATAAACAGGTTGTCCTGAAGGAGAGGCTGTGGTTTGTCAGTAAGAATTGCTTCCTACTTGTGCAGTGGGCAAATCTGTCAACAGTGTATACAGTACTAGCCTGGGTAGTAGCCATCATGTCTGTCCCTCTCTGACAGGGACCTGAGTCCTTGTTTTCCTCATCTGGACCTACCTCAGTCTTTCCATGGCATTCAGACTTGATGAAATGATCCCTCAGCAGAAAGAACCGTAAACAGTTGTCCTCGTCCCCACTGGTCAAATATAAACATTCTCTGAATTGGATGTGGAGGTTTGCAGAGACTTAGTGGGATTTACTATAGGGCAAATGCTGTGCGATTTTGAGGCTGAATAATTTGTTCTGTGGTACAGTAGAAATATTTACTTTGGATGGAGAGCAGTAATCTGGGAAGGAAAAAAGTGCTGAGCAAGGGGAACCAGTGCTGGTTCAGGGAACTGGACACTATAAGCCTTTCTGCTTTATATCTTTATTACTAAGTATTATCTTACATTCTTTGTTTTAGGGATTTTCTGGATTTCTTTTTAGAAGAGCAATGATATGTTTTAAGGAACGGTTCATTTGATAGAACAAGGAGTCTGTATTTCTGTGTCTTTTATTTTTCTTTCGTTTAAGTTCAGGGGTGTCACAAGTGAAAGATGGTACCTGGAGTTCACCGAGTGTGAGGAGAACCACACGTTGACCTTTTTACAAGAGGATGTAGTAGAGAGTAGGATAAAAAGAGATTAGTCATTCTGTGGGTGTTTATTTCCCTTATTTCAGTCTATTTTGGGACTATAAACCACACCCACATTTGTGCCTTTTCAGCACACTTATGTGGGTGCCTGCTAGGTGCCTGCAACACAGCGATTATCCTTGGTTAAAGCATAATAAGAAGCAATTCATCAGAAAAGACATGACCTCCTATCACTCTTTATGACATTTAAGCACCCAGCCCTCACTTTTACTGAGAATGCCAACAATCTCTCCATTATTTGCTAGACTATTGAGTAGAAATGCTATCAAGGTGTCATGTTAAGCTAGAATTTCATATTGCTGGAAAAGAAGCATGTTGAAGATGAAAAATCAGGAGATAATTACTTTAATTATCCAAATAATTGAGAGATGGCTGATTTATATGAAAATGATAGACAGATAGATATGGTTATATATAAATAAATAATTGATAAAAGATTAATTGTAGATATATGACAAGTACGTAGACTAGAAACATATATGAGATAAGCAAATAGAATACAGGTATATAATACATAGACATAGAATTTGTAGGTAATACATACAGGATAGTGAGTACACAAATAGAAGCATTATAGATATATAGATCACACATAGATGACAGATGGTAGATTGACAGACAGGTAGATGAATGGATGAATAGGTAGAGGGGTAGATGGATAGACAGATGGATGAATGAATAGTGTATTAGTCATGGTTCTCTAGAGTCACAGAATAAATAGAATGAATCTCTCCTCTGAAACCATTCCTAAGAGGTAAACTCATAGCTCTGAGTTCCTCCAAAAAGAAACTGTAGAGAGCATACACTAGCAGCTTGACAGCACACGTAAAAGCTCTAGAACAAATGGAAGCAAACTTACCCAAGAGGAGTAGACAGCAGGAAATAATCAAACTCAGGGGTGTAATCAACCATGTGGAAACAAAAAGCACTATTCAAAGAAATGGACCAACCAGTGACGGCGGCTGCCAGGGATCCCTCCCACAATCAGCCACCAAAATAAACACTATAGCATATGCCAGCAAGATAATGCTGAAAGGGACCTGATATAGCTGTCTTGTGGGAGGCTATACCAGTGCCTGGTAAACACAGAAGTGGATGCTCACAGTCAGCTATTAGTTGGAACACAGGACTCCCAAGGTAGGAGCTAGAGAAAGCACCCAAGGAGCTGAAGGGGTCTTCAACCCTCTAGGTGGAAGAATAACATGAACTAACTAGTTCCCCCTGCGTTCATGTCTCTAGCTGCATATATGGAAGAAGATGGCCTAGTTGGCCATCATTGGGAGGAGAGGCCCCTTGGTCATACAGACTCTATATGCCCCAGAACAGGGGAATGCCAGGGCCATTACGTGGGAGGGTGTGGGTAGGGGAGCAGGGTGGGGACGCGGGAGGGTAAGGGAAAATTTCTGGATAACATGTGAAATGTAAATGAAGAAAATATCTAATAAAGAGAAAAAAATTAAAAAAAAAAAGAATCAATCAAACGAGGAGCTGGTTCTTTGAGAAAGTCAACAACATAGATAAACCCTTAGCCAGACTCACTAGAGGGCACAGGGACAGCATCCTAATTAACAAAATCAGAAATGAAAAGGGACACATAACAACAGATCCTTAGGAAATCCAAAACACCATTAGATCCTTCTACAAAGGGCTATATTAAAAAAAAATTGGAAAACTGGATGAAATGGACAAATTTCTAGACAGATACCAAGTACCAAAGTTAAACCAGGATCAGATTAATGACGTAAACAGTCCTATATCTCCTAAAGAAATAGAAGCAGTCATTAATAGTCTCCCAACCAAAGCCCAGGACCAGATGGATTTAGTGCAGAGTTCTATCAGATCTTCAAAGAAGACCTAATTCCAGTTCTCAAACTATTCAACAAAATAGAGACTGAAGGTACGCTACCCAATTCATTCTATGAAGCCACAGTTACTCTAATACCTAAACCACATAAAGACACAACAAATATAGAGAACTTCCGACCAATTTTCCTTATGAATATCAATGCAAAAATACTCAATAAAATTCTCACTAACCAAATCCAAGAACACATCAAAACGATCATCCATCATGACCAAGTAGGCTTCATCCCAGGAATGCATGGACGGTTTAATATACGGAAATCCATCAACATAACCCACTATATAAACAAACTCAAAGATAAAAACCACATGATCATCTCTTTAGATGCTGAGAAAGCATTTGACAAAATCCAACACCCATTCATGGTAAAAGTCTTGGAAGATCAGGAATTCAAGGCCCATACCTAAACATAATAAAAGCAATCTACAGCAAACCAGTAGCCAACATCAAACTTTATGGAGAGAAGCTGGAAGCAATCCCACTAAAATCAGGGACTAGACAAGGCTGCCCACTTTCTTCCTACCTATTCAATATAGTACTTGACGTCCTAGCCAGAGCAATTCGACAACAAAAGGAGGTCAAGGGGATACAAATTGGAAAGGAAGAAGTCAAAATATCACTATTTGCAGATGATATGATAGTATATATAAGTGACCCTAAAACTCCACCAGAGAACTCCTAAACCTGATAAACAGCTTCAGGGAAGTAGCTGGATATAAAATTAACTCTAACAAATCAATGGCCTTTCTCTATACAAAGGATAAATGGGCTGAGAAAGAAATTAGGGAAACAACACCCTTCACAATAGTCACAAACAATATAAAGTATATTGGTGTGACTCTAAGTAAGTGAAAGATCTGTATGATAAGAACTTCAAGTCTCTGAAGAAAGAAATTGAAGATCTCTCTTCATATATATGGAATTTATTTTCTCTTTTTATATATTCTCTCTCTCTCTCTCTCTCTCTCTCTCTATATATATATATATATATATATGTGTGTGTGTGTGTGTGTGTGTGTGTGTGTGTGTGTGTGTGTGTATGTATATGTATATATACATATATATTATTTTTTCATTATTTAATAATTCATTTCCTCTACATTCTTATTACATACACCCTCCTCTCCCATCCTTATAAATTCCTTCCCCCATTACCCTTTCCCCTTCTGCTTGAGAAGGAAAGCCTACTTTGAATACCAGCATAACCTTGGACATCTAGTCCCAACAGGCACATTCTTTCCTGCTGAAGCCCAACCAGGCAGTCCAGTTAGGGAAAGGGGAGCCCATAACAGGCAACAGAGTCAAAGACAGCTCCTGCTCCAGTTGTTAGGGGACCCATATGAAGACCAAATATTTGCTACAAATATGTAGGAACCTAGGTCTAACCCCTGCATGCTCTTTGATTGGTGATTTAGTCTCTGTGAGTCCCCTTGGGCCCAGGTTAGTTTACTCTACAGGTCTTCTTGTAGTATCTTTGACCCCTCCAGCTTGCTTGATTCTATCCTTCACACTCCCTGGAGCTCTGCCTGATGTTAGGCTATAGTTCTCTGCATCTGTTTCCAATGGCTGCTGGATGAAGCCTCTCCAGAGACAGGTTTGCTAGGTTCCTGTCTACAAGCAAAGCAGAGTATCATTAATCATGTCAAGGATTGGCTTTCTCAAGTGGTATGGGTTTTAAGCAGGGGCAGTCATTGGTTGGCCATACCCTCAGTCTCTGGTCAATGTAGGCACCTTGTGGGCAGGACAGATGGGGTTGAAGGTTTTGTGGATAGGTTGATATTCTCCTCTCTCCACTGAGAGTCCCATCTGACTACAGAAGGTAGCCATTTCACCTGTCTCCATATTGCCTGCTGGTAGGAATTCCATCTAGGATCACCCCCTTGGACTCCTAGAAGCGTCTCCAGTCCCAGAACTCCAGGTAGTCCCAGAGATGGCCACCCACTCAGATTTCCATTCGTATTCCAGGCCTCTACATTCCCCTCTTCCCCACTTGGTCCCCATCCCAACACTTGGTATTTATTCCCTCTCCCACTCAGTTCCCTCTCTCCAGCCACCTCTCATGACTATTTTGTTTCCTCTTCTTAGTGAAATTCAAGCATCCTCCCTCGGGCCCTCTTTATTTCGTTGTTTCCTCGGGTCTGTGGATTGTAGCACAGTAACGCTGTACTTTATGGCTAATGCCCATTTATAAGTGAGTACACATTATAGGTGTCTTTCTGAGTCTGTGTTACCTTACTCAGGGTGACATTTTCTAGTCTCATTCATTTGATTACAAATCTCATGATATTCCTGTTTTTAATAGCTGAAGAATATTCCATTGTATACACATACCATATTTTCTTTATTCATTTTTCAGTCGAAGAATATCTAGATTGTTTCTACTTTCTGGCTATTACAAATAAAATTGCTATGAACACAGTTGAGCAAATGTCCTTGTGGTATAGTAGGGCAGGCATATTTTGAGTAAATGCCCACATCTTCACCAGCATATGCTGTCGTTTGTGTTTTTCACATTAGCCATTCTGATGGGAGTAAAATGGAATCTCATTGGTCATTTTGGTTTGCATTTCCCTGTTGACTAAGGATTTGAATATTTCTTTAAATGTTTCTCAGCCATTCAAGATTCCTCTGTTGGGAATTCTGTTTAGCTCTATACTCATTTTCTAAAAAAAAAAAAATGTGTTATTTGGTTTTTGTTGTCTAATTTCTTGAGTTCTTTATATATTTGGGATATTAGTCCTCTGTCAGACATAGAGTTGGTAAAGATCTTTTATCATTCCGTAGGCTGTCATTTTGTCCTATTAATGACAGTATCCTTAACCTTGCAAAACAATTTTAATTTCATGGGTCCCATGGATTAATTGTTGATTTTAGTTCCTGAAATATTGGTGTTTTATTCAGGAAGTTGTTCCTGTGCCAGTGTATTCAAGGCAGTCATTACTTTCTCTTGTACTTGATTTAGTGTGTCTGGTTTTATGTTGAGGTCTGTGAGTCACTTGACTTGAGTTTTGTGTAGGGTAATAGATGTGGTCTGTTTACATTCTTCTACATGTAGACATATTTTTAACAACACTGTAATATTAGCTACAATGAAACACTAAGTTGATTTTACATGTTGTTTCTTTCTGGTGCCACACAGTAATAATAAAATGGTAAGACAATGGGCTTGTTTTTTTCAGTTTGGGATATTTTGCTTACGTTGCACTTTAACTTAATTATGCTGGTTGCTTGGGGCAGAGTCTTTGCAAGATGTTCCTAGGATGACACGATGCAGACCAACTCTGAACCTGCACTCTGTATTCTCTACACATGCACATAGGAAGGCTTACATGATGCCTGCAGTAACTTGTTTTTCAACAAACTTCAGTTATTATTTCTCTAAATTTTGAATTGTTTGGCTTCAGTTTAACCAACATCCCCATCTCCCAAGCCAATATTATATTCTGGCAGACATTAAAAATCTGTGAGTGGAATAGTAAACAAGATTTAATTATCTATTTATTTAGCAAGCATTTTTTTTTTATTTTCCCTCTTAATCCATATTTTATTTCAACCCAGAATAACAACACAAGAATTTTTTTTTCAAAATTTCCATCTGGAGAAATTTCTAAGGAAAATAAAATCTTTTGTTTGAATTAGTGGTGCTTGGAAATAGACTGGAATTTAAAGAGATGCAGTGAGTGCTTAGTAAGTGGTGGACTTGATCTGTGCCTCCCAAACATAAGAACAAAGTACACAGAAACGCATAGCTGTTTATCTTTTAGCGTTATTTTACTTGTGTTTCTTTTAAAAATCTGTAAGCATTAACAATGTACATTTTAAATTCTACTGTAGTTGGGAGATTCACTGCCCCCTATTCTTCCCATGCTATCAATGCAGCTTTTGCTTTCTGAAGCAATTAGTTTCCCTTTCCCCTCCCCCCCTCCATCGTTAAATATTGTAAATATTGTGATTCTGCTTAATTCTGGTTAGTAAGACTTCTCATAGATTCTCATTCTCTCTCTCTCTCTCTCTCTCTCTCTCTCTCCAAAAAAACCATAACTTTATATAAAATACCATTTTCTGCGGTAATAATAATAATAATAATAATAATAGATAATAGAAGAGTAATTCTCTTCTTTTCTTCCTGCTTGTTGAATTTTGTTTTCCATGAATAACTTGGAAGGGTAAAGCCCAAGATAGGAGGGTGTTCTGACTCAGCATCAAGCTAAGCAGGCATTCTACCACCAAGCTGCAGACAGCCCCTCATCTGCTTGCACACACACACACACACACACACACACACACACACACACACACACACACACACACAGAGGTATGCTCTCCACATTGCCTTCACAGTTCTGTCTTCAGATTCCCAGCTGCTCATAGAAAGGCCAGCATCTGTCCATCCTTGATTGCACATGAAAACTACAGCCAGAGAGTTGAGGGTATAAGTACAACCTCTCTGCACGG
>LR751596.1:0-83116 GCA_902729485.2 Mus minutoides | reverse complement strand
CACACACACACACACACACACACACACACACACACACACACACACACACACACACAGAGGTATGCTCTCCACATTGCCTTCACAGTTCTGTCTTCAGATTCCCAGCTGCTCATAGAAAGGCCAGCATCTGTCCATCCTTGATTGCACATGAAAACTACAGCCAGAGAGTTGAGGGTATAAGTACAACCTCTCTGCACGGTGAACCTCCCTAAATGAACACACCATCCCGTTAGTCACCTCCAGCTACTCCTCTCCAGTGGTCAGTGTGTTCAGTTATCCGGCTTGTAAAGTTTGAAGGGACGATGTTCCAGTTTAAGGGTTATAAACCCTGTATTTCTGTACAGAAGAGAAGATTCATGGGTTTTCAGAAACACTTCACACTATCATCAGATAACTTGGGCTGAGTCCAAGACTTACCTCAAGCTTCACAAATACAGTAGACTGGCTCTGTATACCTGTGAAGTGCTTGGGACCCACTCTCAGAAATGATAATCTGGGACTGCTCAGTCCGGCTATGAATCTGCCTTGCTAAACCATCTCCTATGCAAACGTCAGGAGTTACCAGGATCTCTGAGTGTACAGGGAGGTCTGAATGGTGTGTCCCTCCCATTCCATGCCCATTATTTCAACCATGGGCATAAATATACTTTGTATAGGCCAAATTTATTTCAGGGCAATTAGAAGACAGAAGAATGTGCAATTAATTCAAAATGTAGGAACTTATATTTTGATTCCAATTTTCTCAACATGGTATAGCCTGTTGTGGAAGTCTGGGAGAATCATGGAGCTATGTAAATCAGATTTATTACTAGTTTTGTAGGTGTGGGATTGTATGATGGAGGGTATGCACATTGTGTGTGTGTGTGTGTGTGTGTGTGTGTGTGTGTGGTACGTGAATGTATGTGGTATGTGTGTTGTATTATGAGTGTGTGAGCATGTATGTATATGTGTGGTATATGTATAAGTGTGTATGTGTTAGAGGGAGGGCATGTACATACAATGGTGTTTGTGTGTGTGAGTGAGTTTGTGTGTGAGTCTATGTGTAAGTGTGTAGTATGTGTATGTGTATTTCTGTGGTGTGAAAGTTTGTATGTGTGGTGTGTATATGTGCTATCTGTGAATGTGTGATGTGTCTGTGACTCTGTATGAGTGTATGGTGTGTGTGTGATTGTATGTGTGAGTGTGTTTTTGAATGTGAGTATGTGTGGGGAATATGTATATGTGTGTGGTGCAGTGTTATGGTGTGTATGTGTGAGGTGAGTATGGTATGTGAAAGACTGTGTGTGAGGTGTGTATGGTGTCTATGTGTGAGTTTGTGTGTGTGGTTGGGATAGGCCAGAAGACAGCTTTAAGTTTCAATTCCTGACGTCTGCAGTGGGGTTCCAGGATCACACAGGTCTTCAGGCTTGCATTGCAATACGTTCACCACAGAGCCAGGCCTAAGTCATTTGAAAACCTTCCCAGCCATGCATGGCAAGTCATACCTACAGTTCTAACATGCAGGAGGTGCAGCAGGGAGTCACTGTGACTTAGGGAACAACTTGATGATATGAATTTAGAGACTCTATCTCAAAGGCATCCTTGAAATATTTTTCTAGTCTTTTGTTGCACCAAGAATGGTGTGCATTTTAAGAAACTAAAATTTTCACTTTTATATCTAGTTTTTCTCAAATTATATCACCTTTGGCATTCCTAGGACATATATAATGACTGAAAACAGTGTGGGTTTGCTCTGTTCTGCACTACTCTGCAACCACAGCTTTGCAAAGTCTTTCCATTCCTCAAAGGTCCTTTCTCTGAGTGCACACAATGCACATTCTGTCTGCAGCTGAGATCAGGCAATGACTAGAGACAGGATTGTCTGAAGGGCTTGTCTTTACCATTGATCAAATTAAACACCCATCCCAGAGCTCTTTTTTTCTCCACTGACCCAGATTTCTATGCTTCTCAAACTACCCCAGAGGCAGGAAGAATCCAGGGAAGAATCCACTCACCCTTTCTTGTTCCACATCTACATGACTCCACTGTAGTCATGAGTTGATACTATGGAAATATTATGTTCAGGTAATTGTGATATTTTTGTGACAATATAAAATGGCCAAACTGGATTTTTCATAGAGTAATTTTTTATGTTTATAGTTCTCTCTCTCTCTCTCTCTCTCTCTCTCTCTCTCTCTCTCTCTATATATATATATATATATATATATATATATATATATATATATATATATATATATCACTTCCATCCTGTCTCTCTTTGTCTCTCCATCTCTCTGCCTCTCTGTGTCTCTTTGTGTGTCTCTCTATGTCTTCACCTCTCTGTGTCTGTCTGTCTGTCTGTCTGTCTGTCTGTCTCTCTCTCTCTCTTTTTCCTCTCAGGTCTGTGCTGCAGCTAATTAGAAACCCTCGGAGGATAACTGCAAGTATTGATCTTTGCTTTGCCTTCCACTTCCTTTGAGGCAACATCCTGTTGTTGCTTCATACTGGTATTTCTAAATTAAGAAAAAGATGGCCTATGATCTCCCCAGGATACACTGTCTCTTACTTCTATCTTTCATAGGAGCCCTGGGAATAGACATGTGGTGCTGTGCCTGGTTACGACCTCTTGGATCATGCTTATTCAACAAGCACCTCACTCATGCCCTACTATATTTCTAGATTTTCTTTCCAACAAGTGAAGGGCCAGGGTTGGGGTGGGGTGGTTGGAGCTTTGGTTTAGGGCTGAAGCATTTGAGAATATTCATTAAGGAAACAAAATCCTGTGACAAAGCCCATGGAGACATACACACACACACACACACACACAAAGAGAGAGAGAGAGAGAGAGAGAGAGAGAGAGAGAGAGAGAGAGAGAGAGAAATTGGCAGAAATGGCAGAAATTGGCTGCAAATTCCTTGGAGAACCTTTTCCAGCACAAGACATTCCCGAAGGCATTAATCTCCGTGGAGGGCTAATAGAAACCTCATTACTAAAGCAACTGGTTTATTAGTCTGTGAATGCCAGGCACATGCGCTGACATTTCCCAAGCGTTTCCATGGTTTTCTCTTCTGCCTTTTTACAGAAATAGAGTTTTGCAAATGATGATTTAAACAATTTCTGAAAGGCATTCTCTCATTCACATTATCTAGTCTTCAAAAGGCCATGGTGTTATTTTAGCAACCACTAAAGGTGTTTCTCCTCCTTTATATGTGCCTACAAAATGAGCTCTAGAATATGCATCCCTCTGGGTTTATGACATGGTATGTACAATTAAATCAGAAATACTTTTGCCATTCATCTGCTATGGAGAACAGGCACACAGGCTGTTAAAAACCCACAACATACATTTCTAACATAAATTAAGAATCCATTTTTTCAAGATTGCATGTGTGCATGTATGTGTGTGACTCTGCGTGTGTCTGTCTGTCTGTCTGTCTCTGTGTGTGTGTGTGTGTGTGTCTGTGTGTGTGTGTGTGTCTGTGTGTGTGATACATGTACCCTGTGCACATGTGAGTACCCATGAAAGTCATAAGATTACGTCAGATCCCCCTAGAGCTGGAGCTGTGGCTCGTTGTGAGCTGCCCATTGTGAGTTCTGGGAACTGATCCTGGGTCTTCTGTAAAAACATCAAGAGCTCTCACAGCTAGGACATCTGTTAGTCCTGAATCTATTTCCTAAATAAGATTAAGTCAATTTTATTTTGTTTATTTTCAGAAGAAATACCAGGAGTGCAGAATGGAGCCACTGTAGGTGTACACTGGTCCAGTTTCCAGAGCTTAATAAGAATGATTTGCTACAGTTCCCCACAGATCTTTTCCATGCTCTTGGAAGATGGGTTTTATAGCTTACAATGCAGTTTGCCTATAAAGTCACACAACTTTCTCAGACACCCTGGCTGAGTATGAACAAATATTCCAATGCCAATTTAATACAAGTAAGATAAAGAAAAACAAAAAACAGGCACTAGACACAGATAGGTTTACAGACAGCCTCTGTCCTATGGAACTAGAAGCCTCAGTCAGTGATGGACTGAGCTTGCCAGCTTACTTCCCTCCCCTACCCTTTGTTAGGCATGGTGTTACTCCAGACATTACAGCCAGCCTCAGTTTGGCACTATGGGTGGGATGGTGATATTTTCACCAATTGCACATTCTCCTTCCTTTGTGTCTTCCACAGGTCTAGCTGTGTTGTGTTCCAGCAGAGTTTCTCTGGGTTTGTTGTCCCCAGTGCTGGTACTCTCCCTATCTAAAACTTGTACCTGTAACTGACTGGATGCAGTGGTGGTCCTAAAGAGCAGAAAAGTTGGCATGTGCTTGTGTCATGAAGGCTTCATTCTCATCAGTGGGATTGGGGATCTTATGAAAGATGGGTTGTCCACACCCTTCCCACTGTGGAAGGCTGCAGCATTAAGTTCTCAGAGCAGAGAGGACCCCATCAGCAGTACCTGTCTAATGATTTCTAGCTTTCGTAAACCCATAAGTCTGAGCAATGCTTCCCCTATGTCTCAAAGGCCACCGATCTAAATGCTTTGCTACTGCAGTGTAGACAGCCTAAAGCAGCTACAAGATTGTTTTCTAAGTCTAAAGTATGTTCTCCAACCGAAATGTTCATTTTGATGTTTAGATCTCCATCCTGCCTGGAGAGTAGCCTGTCAGTGACTAAGGCAGAGAATACTACACACAGCCCCGACCTGGAGCCTCTCCTGGCCCATCTGCAGAGTTTGCTTTACCAGGTTGTTCCCCAGCTTTAGGACTATTGGCGCCAAACAAGCTTTGTCTCTCAGCTCATTTGCAGAGTCCAAATAATTAGCATAAACCACAAACTGATAGAAAGTAAAAGTGTATTTTGATTCAAATTCCTAAAACTATTTATATCTTAAATAATGGTAATGTGACACTAATAAACATTTTGTACACTGTAGGAGATGTAAATAATTTACTCTTACGTTCTATTTACAATCATTGACTTTAACTTTCCTTACTCAAAAAATACAGAGTTTCTGTGAGCACCATGATCCCTTGCTTTGTTTACAGAGCACACTGTTCCTTACCAAAGGAAGCACTCAGGAAATTGAGCATTGAGACTGGAAGACGAGGAGCCTCATTCTGCTGGGGCAATCACACTATTTATACGATGTCAAGATTGTTTAATTAATTTTCCTAATGCTAACTAAGAACTGGGGATCTGGATGAACAGAAATGATGGATATTTAAGCTTCAGCTGGTTTAATGTAACGCACTGCTATCTAATGCCCAAACTCCCTAAGACGCATGACTTATGTTCCGTGGAAACTACACAATTCTTTAGCTGTAATGGGATATTTACTTTACCATAGGATGGTTTAATTTTTTTTTTTTTGACTAATGCCACAAGGCCATCTTTCTTTAAAAATGAAACATTTAAAATTATCTAGCTGATGAAAGCAGCCAACAAAGTTTTAAGCCAAAACCATGTCAAAATGAATGCAATCTGTGACCCAAAAACCAACACTGTGATTTAAATGTGTGATGACCAGTGAGGGTGTGCAGAACTGGTAGGTGGCCCTGGGAACTTCGCCCCGGGAAAACCCTAGAGAGAAACCAGAAACAGAGTAGATGGTGGTATCATCTTCTGTTTTCTTTGCATCTTTGTTCAGGAAAATCTTTACCATGGAGACCCAAAGAAGACAAACTAAAAGACTGTCAAAGAAAATGGCCAGTTATGGGGTGGCACTTGGCCATTTCATAGTTTGCCATATAGAAGTGATTATACTACAAAACCCTAGATAGTTTATTCTGAATATACTCACTCAAGTTGTGTAAAACAAATGACACTTTTGAAGCTAACACATCACAAAAGACAGAGACTGTATGTCTGAACTGGAAATGTTAAGGTAGATTGATTGAGGTGGAGGAAAATGCCAGTGTACATCTTAGATGATGTCATGGAGCTGAGCTAGAGCCCTCTGAAGAAGCAAAGCGGAATCTTCTTAGTTTGCAATTGTGTAGAAAGCAGAACTGGGCCAGAGTCTGAGCTGCCGTGTTAACATCAGAACTTGATTACAGGGCTGTGTCATTAGATGTGTCCTATACACTGTCTTGTTCTACCTCCTGCCAACATTGAATAGCACCTTGTTGTAATTGGGGTGTTGGTAATACATTATTATTAGTTAAGAAGTCATACTTGGCTGGTAACGGATGTGTCTTAGACCAAGTTTAATGTCATAAAAAATGCTTGAGTCTGGGTGAGTTACAAACAGAAGAGATGGCTTGCTCGGTGTCCTAGATTTTAAAAGTCTTCCATCAAAGTACTGGTAGTGGCAGGGTCTGGGAATTCTTACATCTGGGTCCTTTTTTCTTTTCTAATATGAAGGAAACTTATTGAAAAATCAGGAAATATGGGTGAGAGCTCCAAGCTGAAGGCCCAGTTAAAGACCCTGCCTCGTAATGCTATTACACTGTAGATTAAGTTATCACATTACTTAGATAACACCTATTTTCAGCCTACATCAGGTAAGTTTATTCTAATGAAAGTGAAATCAGTGTGAAAATGAAGTAAAGATTGTAAATAAGTTAGTTAATTAGTCCCCAAGGAGAGTGCAGATATGTGGTGAATACACAGCCATAAAGACAACACTACTCCATGCAAAATAACAACCAAGAAGTGGATACAATTAGTGAGTATGGTAGAGTAGGATCTCAAAGCTTTACTTTCCCTAGAGGATAGGCACAGAATATTCTGGGGGGAGGTTAGACCTAATGACCCTCCTCCTTGATTTGTCAGCTCTGTCCCTGTATTCAACAGGATTTTCTAAAGGAGGAGACCTGAGAGAATGAGTGAATGTATATGAAACTTATCAGCCTGGTTTACAGGTGGTACTGTGAGTATTCCAGACTCATGATTGTAAGGTTGAGAATATGGTAATTTCTAAGTCCACACAAGTGATTTCTCTGCAGCCCTAATCTAGTGCTGGTACCCTGGAGGATTCCTGCAGAGCTTCAGATCTTCGGTTTACATTAGAATCTCAAGGAAGTATGTTCTAAATCTAACGAAGGGGTGTCTCAGCAACTTGCCAGAGAGACAAAGGGCAAAATTCCAAAAACAAATCTCCCTATTTCTTTATCCTTTTAGGTGGGCCACCATTAAAATAAGAGTAGTGTTTATTCTTAAAATAACCTGATCAAGAAAATCCCTCCAAGGAGTGTCCAACACTCCTTGTTTTAGTTGATTGCAGATATAATTGAGTTGACATCACAATCCTGATTAAAGCACCATATCTGAACATCTACCTGTACAGCACAGGCTAGCTTTGAACTCACTATGTATCTGGGACTAGCCTGGAACATGTGACAGTCCTAAGTGGCAGTATTACATGTAGGCACCACTCTGCCCAATTTAATATTTATTTTAAAATGTTCTTCTTCATCACAATTAAGACTTCTCAAAACATTAATTCTACCTTATCAACATTTATTATGACTTAGATGAGTAAAATGGAACTTCAAACTGTATAGTCCATGGATTTAAACCCTCGCTACCTGACAGAATTATACTAGTCAAAAGTCCTTTGATTGAGGAAGCTAGTCGCTGTGTTGCTTGTGGGCAAATGTACAGGCTTCACAGAGGCAGAACCCTAATGGCCAAACTTGGATGGTCACATGCTTCCCTCACATGCAAATAGCACATCTGCAAGCGATAACCTCATTAAACATCCATGCCCATTTGGTTAAGAGTAGGTGGAGCAGGCCACATGGTCTTGGAAGAAGTACTTGGATTTGGTTTAATTACCGGAGATTTTGTAAGTTTCCTGACAAGGTTCCATCTGTGTCTATAAAGTAAATCTTCTAAACTCTGCAATGTGAAAAATAGAATCTAATCACTAAACAAGAAAAGTTAGGCAAGGCCGAGGCACTTTCATTGATATATTGACTCTGGGCAGACAACAAAACAATAGACTCATGATTGCAAAGTGATGGCTTGAATTACCACTCTGTTAGTCACTCCTCAGGAGTTGGAAGGGCATCAGTATGCCATGGTTGCTTGTCTCTGCAAGATTTCTGTTATGCTGTACTGTTTTCCATGTCACTTGCTCATGTGCTTCAGCTTTGTAACACAACAAAACAACAAAAATAACAGCAAATGTCTTCGAATAACACCAGATTTGCTGGGAGTATAAGGGCATTTTTTTCTCTAGGTAACTAACACTAGAGAGAAGCAAGACTTTTAATGTACAAAGTAATTTGTATCTATTTAAAGGAAAAGCTAGAGCAAGCTGTCTTCTCGGGATGCTAAAGAGTCATGGGCAATGTTTTTTATAAAACTGAATTTCAGGATGGAGAATTGCACATGATGTCATCCTCCATGCTTGTCCATCTCATAATCCCACTTTCTTCTATAAAAATAAACACCATGTTTGAAGTAAAGTAAGACTTTATATATTTAACAATAGTTTAAGTCAAAGCTTCAAAATCCTGCCACCAATCTTAGAGGTATTATTTTATTTCCACTTATTTGCTTATAATGTTTTATGAAGTTTATTTTTTTAAAAAAGAACACAATGCATACCACAACAAATAAGTAAACCCTCTCTAGCAATGTAAATATTAAAATCAGATAAACAAACCAGCCCAGATTAACTCATCATATAACAGCAATGTCTCTGGCTCTGCCCACTTTCTTTTTCTTTAAATTTTTTATTGCCTAATTTATTTATTTACATTTCAAATGGTTTCAAATGTTATCCCTTTTCCCAGTTTTCTCTTCACACATCCCTTATCCCTTCCCCTGCTTCTATGAGGATGCTCTTCCACCTATCTCCTATGCCCACCTCACTGCCCTGGCATCACCCTACACTGGGGCATCAAGTCTTCACAGGACCAATGGCCTCTCCTCCCATTGATGCCAAATAAGGCCATACTCTGCTACATATGCAGTTGGAGCTATGGGTCTCTCCATGTGTGCTCTTTGGTTAGTGGTTTAGTCCCTGGGAACTCTAGGAGTGGGGAGGGTATCTGGTTGGTCGATATTGTTGTTCTTCCTATGGGGTTGCAAACCACTTCTACTTCTTCAGTCCTTTCCCCAACTACTCCACTGGGGTCACCATACTCATTCCAATGATTTGCTGCAAGCTTCCATATCTATACCTGTCAGTCCCTAGCAGAGCTTCTATCAATAAGCACTTCTTGGCATCCACAATAGTGTCTGAGTTAGTAATCTGAATATGGGATGGAGCTCCGGGTGGGGCAGTCTCTGGATGGCCTTTCCTTCAGACCTTGCTCCACACTTTGTTTCCACATTTCCTCCTGTGAGTATTTTTTCCCTTCTAAGAAGGACTGAAGTATCCACACTTCCTCTTCTTGAGTTTCATATGGTCTGTGTATTGTATTGTGGGTATTCCAAGCTTTTGGGTTAATATCCACATATTAGTGAGTATATACCATGTGTGTTGTTTTGTGACTGGGTTACCTCACTCAGGATGCTATTTTCTAGTTCCATCCATTTGCCTGCAAACATCATGAAGTCATTGTTTTTAACAGCTGAGTAGTACTCCATTGTGTAAATGTACCACATTTTCTGTATCCATTACTCTGTTGAGGAACATCTGGGTTCTTTCCAGCTCCTGACTATTATAAATAAGGCTGCTATGAACATAGGGGAGCATTTTTCCTTGGTATATGTTGGAGCATCTTTTCTAAGTGTTTAAGCACATCTCTGTTTTCAGAAAGATTTGATTGTAGGAAGGGAATTTAGTATTAAGGTTCCCAACTATTTCTATTAATCTAGAAAATGCAGAAGATGATGGGCAGATTCTCAAATTTCAAGTAAAAATCTCAGGCATCAGTGAAAGAAGCAGTCCTAGTAAGTACTGCTGCTGCCTGGTGTCAGTAAATGAGTACTTCCATTGTTAGTCTTCTCTGCTGCTCAGTGAGGGGACTGTCCCTTGGTTCTTAGGCCACTTAGAACCTGAATGCCACCGTAATTACTTTGTCAAGTCTAGTGTATCTAAATTCACCATGGACTCAAAGCTTTGAGTATATCTCTTAGGGACATTGGCATTTGGTTGAGAAGGGAAACCCACCCTTCCTATGAGAAAGGCATTCTCTGGCCTGGGGTCTTAGATGATGAAAAATGAGAAGGCAAAGCTGAGTACCAGCATTGATCTGTCTTGTTTTCTCACCGCAGAAGAATGCAGTGTGATCAGCCACCTTAAACTCTTGCCACCAGGATGCCCGTGCCATGAAAAACTGTACCCTCAAGTACAGGACAAATGAATCCTTCCTTGCCTAAGTTGTATTTGTCTGGTATTTTGTCTCAATGATAAAAGTAACTGTTCCTTGGTTCCTTGAGCACATAAGGCACTATGCATTATACTACTGGCACAATAATGTTACACTGAACTAGTTTCTCAGTAAAACACAGCGTTGTTCTGTTATCCATCCTATGAAGAACAGTGGGGTGTCAGTGATATCAGCGTGCTAAATTGCTGGGGTAGCAAAGCACCTGCACTTTCAGAAAACCCACACACTTGAACCACATTCACATTCACCCAAGAGAAGAACTATACAGGATAGAAGCTAGCATGCACAGTGAGGATCCTCACAGAGAGAGACCTCTGAGTTAAAGTATGAATTCAGGGATGAGCAGTAAGCAGGCCTGTCCAGGGCTTTGAAGTGAGACACAGTGCACTGAGGCGTCATTCACAGATATTTCTGTTGAAATAGCCAGAGCAGGACACTGTAGGGTCATCTTCTCACAGCCTTCAGAGATGCGGGTGCTTCTTTCCAGGGAGAAATTTCCTCTTTATTTGGCATGGGAATGTCTAAGAGCTTGGTCTCTCTGTTTATGAGGCTCATCCTGGCCATGTCATAGGGAGGGAACTACTTTGTCTCTTAGCTCTTGCAGTCCTCACAGGGAGGCCCACTGGGGTGAGATGGAGAAACTCACTTTTGTCTCTCAGAAGGTCCTATGAATACAAGTGGACCTGGAGAGAATCACAGTGGGTGTTACAAACAAGCTGGAATATTCTGGTTCTTCTCTTTTTGATTGTTCATTAATATAAAATACATCATAAAGTTCTATGCTTTGTTGTCATGCCAACAATTTAATTTTGTATTTAGTCTTATATTCATCTTATAAATACATGATTATTTTTGTTCATTTGTTTCCTTTTACTTGACATTATTGCATTTAATCTAACCTCTTAATTATCCCCTGTAGTTTCAAAAAAGACCAAAAAAAAAAACAAAAACAAAAAAAAAAAAAACAGTGCTGTGACTTCTTTAGATGCATAATAGATGATTGTCTTATCCCTTAGGTTTATTCCATGGCCTTATGAGGAAGTAGGAAATGAGTGTCTTATTAATTAATAAAAAAAAAAAGCTGTAGTCTTTTCCACTGACTTGCTTACTTGTGTATTTACTTTTGCTTTTTTGTTTCTTCCATCACATAAAACTGAACTCAATTTGAGAAAATATGCTTTTAAAAAATCAATTTTATATTTAATTTTCTTAACATCTCTGATCATGATGAATAAAACATTTTCTTATTGTTCACAGATGTCAAACTCAAAATTCTTTATTTGCATTTTGTTACACAATGTCTTTGGAGAAAATAAATACTGCTAAAGGGAAAGTGAGAATTTTTTTTCCTATTTTGAGGAGTTTTTTTCCTTATAAAATAAAGTGTTTTGAATAATCCTAATTGCCATGAATCACTTTAGTTAACATCTTCCATAACTTCTAATGCCTAATTCAGCAACTTAGCATTAAAATGCCATCTTTAAACATTTAAGTCATGTGATGATGAGTTCCCCTTCTTCTTGTTTGGAAACTTTCTTTGAAATGAGATTCTGAAGGATGTGAAGTCAGAAGTGCTATTTAGGCAGAAGGCTTATTTCCATCCATCCATCCACCCATCCATCCACCCATCCACACATCCATCCATCCATCCATCCATCCATCCATCCATCCATCTTACCCATCTATTCACCATCCATCCATATACCCACACATACATACATACATTCCAGTATCTGCAGACCAAACATGTAGTTGATGATGTAATAAAAGAGCTTAGTTATCAACAACTAAACCACAGGAAGATGACCTTTTAAAAGTTTACCCAAGATTCCATCTCCCCAGTTAAAAAAAAAAAAAAACAAAACAAAAAACAAATGATCACAGATGCTAGGAAGATGTGAAAAAAATGGACCACATCTATTTCTAGTGAGAGTGTAACCAGTTCAACCATTAGGAACTCAGTATGGAGTTTCTCCACTTCACCTCCAAAAACTAGTTTAAAAATAAAACTACCATATAATACATCTATTCTAGGCCTTGCACATACTTTTAAGGTTCTGTATTCTCCCACATACACTTGCACAACTTGCTATAACTATTCACAACAAGAAAATAGAGCCAGCAGTTATTAAGCAATAGATGAATGGGTGCAAGTGTGGTATATTTTACTCAGTTACAGAGAGAAATTAAATTCTGAAACTTGCAGGAAAAAAAAGGATAGTTCTGGTGGTATAATGTGAGGACCCACTATGATAAAGACAGCAATTACATTATCCATCTCATATACTGATAGTAACTTTCAATTATTGGATATTGCATATAAGTGGCTGAGACTGGGTATAAAATGAATTTCAATAAGAGATCACAAGTGTAAAAAATAAGGAACAAGCCGGGTGTGATGGCACATGCCTTTAATCCCAGCACTTGGGTGGCAGAGGCAGGCAAATTTCTGAGTTCAGGGACAGCCTGGTCTACAGAGTGAGTTCCAGGACAGCCAAGGCTACACAGAGAAACCCTGTCTCAAAAAACCAAAAAAATAAACAAATAAATAAATAATAAAAAATAAGGAACAAAGAAAGGAGGACATTGTTTATGATAAAATCCAGAAGTAAGGCTACTGTGGTAGAGAGAGTGCAGAGAGAGAAGTATATTTGGTACAAGTGAAGAGAGAACACATAGAGACAAACAAAATATCTTGAAATAAAATCTCATTCTTTGTTACCTAAAAAAATAACCATGAGTAAATTTTATTTACTGTGCTGATGTGTTTCTTATCAAGATAACTGAACAACAAAAACACAATCTTAATTAAGGTATTTACATGGGAAACTCATGGAAGCATAGAATACAGTGCTGTGTTCAGACATAGTGCCAAGAAACAGAGGTAGGAATGTAAAAAGGAGTGGGTGTTCCTAGTGGCAAATTTAGGAGGGGTGATTTATGTAGAAAGAAAGAAGTAAAAAAAAAAAAAATGCAACCAAAAGAGGACCTCCATTCATAAGCATCCTGTTGAATACATGAGACCATGGCTCAGTATAACATCAACTCAACAAGGAAAACGTCTACCTTCCTCCTTCATAGATATTCATTGGTTAGGAGATTCATAGTCTCTTGGGAAGCAATTCATTTCTTAAGCAGTAGTTTACTTAACTTGATTCATTTCCCATTGGATTTTGCAAATACTACACTCCTGTTATGGTACAAAATGTGCCTATTTTTCCAACTTTAATGACTCTGATTTCAAATCATGGAAAATTTTCTCCACTTATATTCTTCTGCAACATAAGTGAAACTGTCCTCTTGGTTTGCTCCTGCTGTATCATCCTAAGTTTTGAAAGACTATCCTATTAGTTTGATTTAGTAGGAGGTAGCACGTAAAGGGATTTACAATCCAGATGAAGGGTTTAATTCTTTTAAATTTCCCCTTTGATACATAATGTGAAGCTCTCAAACTGGTTGTGTTGAGAAAGGGCAGGTGGCACATGGATCTTACTCTGTCAAGAACTCTGTTTAAATGACCACTTTGGCTGTAGTATAGCAACCTGTCTGCGAAGTCCCAAGATGGAGTCATGAAATGTAGATATAAGTAGAATCTTGGGGCTAAAAGTTGATGCTGATGTGGCTCTGAAAGATAATAGGTGATGAGGTAGAATGGAGAGGTTCCAAGCATTCAGTGACCCTAAGACAAACCATGAGAGCATGATGAATGAACTAGTGTTCATTCATTAGTTCAGAAGTTCAGAAGCTTTTTCAGTAATTCAGAAGAGGGCACCCAAACTTCCATTTCCTCACTGAAGTGGTTATTATTCCTAGAATTCTTACATTGCTTCGGTAACTTACTGTAGTATCACTTTTGAAAATCTGTCAGTAAAACATCATAGATGGACCTCTAATGAACATCTCTGGATCTCCTGTCTATTTCAGTTTGTGGATATATTTTGTAAGATCTTGCTGGCCAGAAAAATTTAATGTTATCATTTTTTTCTGGATTAAATTATATTAATGAAGTATATGTTTTCCAATAAAACAAACATTAGACATGGCATTTGCTGCAATACTGACAGTTCCATATGACCACACTACTCAGAATTCTCAACTTTGTATGACATATATATAGCATATATGTTGTGTATATAGAATATATACTACATTTCTTCATAGTGATTTATTTTTATTTTATGTTCTGTGGTGCTTTCCTTGTGTGTATGTCTGTGTGATGGTAACTGATCCTTAGAAACTGGAATTAGAAACAGTTATGAGTGGCCTAGTGGGTGCTGGAGTTGAACATGAGTCACCTGGAAAAGCATCCAGCACTCTTAACAGCTAAGCCATCTTTCTAGCTCCCCCATATCAACTATTTCTGTTAATATTTTTACTCTCTGAAATCCTAGAACTTTCCTATTTTATTAGATCCCCAATGAGTTAGCATATATGATCATAGCTTTAGTATACATTAGAGTGTTATATGTTCATTCTGCATCATTTTTCCTATAGTTCCTTCATTGCTCATTTCTGCCACATACAACTCATTGATCTGTGCACTGGCAGCCCTCCACTTATCTCCACTCTGTAAGCATTATCTATCCATCTGCTCAATCTCATACCTAAACATCCATGTTGAAGAATTAAATGCATTACTTATTCCATCTTTCCACATTGAGAGGCAGAGACAGGTGGATTTCTGAGTTCGAGGCCAACCTGGTCTACAAAGTGAGTTCCAGGATAGCCAGGGCTATACAGAAAAAGCCTGTCTCGAAAAACAAAACAACAACAACAACAAAAAAAGAGTGATACAAGAGAATTCACTTCTGCCCATTGGGAACATCTTCACTGTCCTTGAGAAGCAAGCCAGGATGCTGACTTGGAAGCCATCAAGGCAATGAGAACAATTTATGAGATGACTTGTGGGTCTGCATCCCTTACATGTCACAGAGCTCAGAACCTCCAGTCTGTTGTGACAATCATCATCTAGAATGTCTCTTGCTGCCTGTTACTGTATAGTGTTCCTGCTTGAGTCTTGCCTCATGGTGTGAATCATTGATTATTGCTGCATAGTATTCCATGGAATGGATTGCTACAGTTTAAATATTTTCCCATTGAGGAACACCTGGATTATACTCAGCTTCATTATTAAAAAAATATATCTATAATGGGCACGATCTTTTTTTTTTTGGAATAAATTCACGAGAAGAGAACTTTTGAATTGCATCCAGAAGTTTTATGCTTAGTTTCATTAAAATCATCAAGCTCTCATACAGGGTGGCTGATTCTTTCAATGCTTCTTTCCTTGTTCTACAATTTTTGCACAATCTTCAATTCTTTGACAGCATTCATTCTATGCCTTCACAGTAGGCTCAATTTTAAATCAGAGATCCCATTCCATTCTTCTAATGTTTATAGTAGTTTGGGGGTCTCTGCCATTCCATGTAAGTTTGAGAAACAACTTTTCTTTTCCATAAAGGAAGAAAAGATAAAACAAACAAACAAACAAATAAGAGCAACAAAACTCCTTGCTAGAGTTCTGCCCTAATTTCAGCCATTCTTGATGTTATTTGTGATGAACACCATATATGGACAATCCCAGACACCAGCCACCATAAGCAAACACCAGGTGAGATTCCTACCTCAATTCCCTGCAGCCCTCTCTGGACAGACCCAGCATTGGCAAGCTCTGTCCTGCTCCATCTGTGTTCCATTTTCCAGGCCTCAGCTCCACCTAAATCACTGGAGGCTTGCTGCCTTCTGGGACAACCAGGTAGGATCACCAAGCTCCCAACAACCCCCTGCAGGGTCCCTGGCAAGTGCAGTAGCTGTGAGGTCTGCATTGTCCCCTGTGTCCCTTCTTCCAGTCTATAACTTTAACCACAATCCCAAATACCTACAATCATCAGCAACCACCTGGTTAAGACCCCTACCAAAATTCTCTGCCTGCTGGCCCCTCTAGAATTACCCAGCAGTGGCAATCTCTGCCTTGCACCCTCTGTATTCCATTTTCTGGGCCACAACTCTACCTGTATCCCTGAAGATCTGTTCCTACCTGGGACAACTATCAGCCTGAAAATGTCACGGTACACCAGGATATATGAGCTCTGCTTGCATCCCTGGAAGCCTGCTGCCAACAGAGACCATCTGCATCTACAATTCCAGAGGCCTGCTAACATCAGGGACTAACAGACCTGCCAAAACTAGGAACAACCAGATGGCAAAAGGCCAGCATCAAAACACAACAAAAGCTAGGGCAATATGGAACCACCAGAACTCAGCCATGCTACTACAGCAAGCCCTGGATATCCCAGTACCCATGAATCTCAAGAAAATGACCTTATATCTAATCTTATAAAGATGATAGATCTAAAGAGGAAAATGAATGAATTTCTTAAAGAAATAGAGGAAAATACAATCAAACAGTTGAAAGAAATGAATAAAACTGTTCAAGACCTGAAAATGGAAATGAAAGCAATAAAGAAAACACAATCTGAAGCAGTCTTGGAGATAGAATACCTAAGAAACAGAATAGTAACTACAGACGAAAGCATCACCAACAGAATACAAGAGATTTTAAGAGAGAATCTCATACATAGAAGATAGGATAGAAGAAATTGATGCAGCAGTCAAAGAAAATCCTAAAGCTAAAAATTTTCTAATATAAGCCATTGAGGATATTAGGGACACTACAAAAAGACCTAACCAAAGAATAATAGGAATGGAAGAAGGAGAAGTTTTTCAATTCAAAGGCCCCAAAAATATCCTCAATAAAACCATAAAAGAAAATTTCCATAACCTAAAGAAAGGGATGCATATAAACATATAAGAACCTTACAGAACAGTAAAGGGTGGATCAAAAGAGAAATACTCAAGATACATAATAATACAAACACTAAATATGCAGAACAAATAAAGAATATCAAGATCCATAAGGGATAAAGGCCAAGTAACATATAAAGGCACACCTATTAGAATTATACCAGACTTAGGACTTACAGTCCCTAAGAGATCACAGATGTCATCTCAGAATACTATACTCAGAAATATTTGCAATCACAGTAGATGGAAAAAACAAGATATTCCATGACAGATCCAAATATAAACAGTATCTTTCCATTAATCCAGTCCTACAGAGGATACTAGAATGAACACCTCAACACAGGATGAAGGTAACTATACCCCCAAAACATACACACACACACACAGAGAGAGAGAGAGAGAGAGAGAGAGAGAGAGACAGACAGACAGAGACAGAGACAGAGACAGAGACAGAGACAGAGAGAAAGGAAAACACAGTATGCAGGCTAACATAAAAATCACAGGAACAAGCAATCACTGGACATGAATATCTCTCACCATCAGTGGTCTCAATTCCCCAATAAAAAGACACAGAATTACATAGTGGATATGCAAACAGGATCCATCATTGTGCTGCATACAAGAAACACAAATCACCACAAAGATAGATATTATCTCCAAATAAAGGGCTAGGCAATGTTTTTTTCCAAGCAAATGGACCCAAAAAACAAGCTGGAGTCCAATGAAACAATATCCAATGAAATAGGCTTTTGACCAAAAGTAATCAAAAGAGATGTGGAAGAACATTTCATACTCCTCAAAGGAAAAAAAATTCACCAAGATGATGTCTCAATTCTGACCATCTATGCCCCAAATGCAATGGCACCCACATCCATAAAAGAAACATTACTAAAGCTTCAATCACACATTAATAGTGAGAGTTTTCAACATCCCACAAGCACCAAATATCAGGTCACTGAGACAGAAACTAGGGAGTGAAAGATTGAAACTAACAGAGTGTATGAATCAAGTGGTCCTAACAGGTATCTATAGAACATTTCACCCAAACTCAAAGGAATATGCCTTTGTCTCAGCACCTCATGGAACCTTCTCCATATTTGACCATATACCTGGTCTCAAAGCAAACCTCAATGGATACAAGAAAATTCAATAACTCCTTGTATACTATAAGATAGTCATGGATTAAAGCTGGAACTTCAGGAACAACAGAAAAAAACAAAACAAAACAGAAAGCCTACATACTCACAACTCAGTGATCACAGGGTCAGGGAAAAAATTAAAAAAATTAAAGATTTTCTAAAATTCAATGAAACTGAAGGCATGACACACCAAAACTTGTGGAACAGAATGAAAAAATGCTAGGAGGTAAGATCATAGTATGAAGTGCCTTCATAAAGAAGTTGGAGAATTCTCATATTAACAAACTGAAAATGTAACTGTACTAAATGTACTAAGAAAAGAAAGAAAAGGAGTAGACAGAAGGAAATGACTAAATTTGTGACTTTCAATAAATAAGAAATTAAGAGAATAGTACAAAGAATCAGCAAAACAAGTGCTGGTTCTTTGAGAAATCAACAAGATAGGCCAACCCTTATCTATCCTAACTGAAAGGCAGAGAGACAGTACGCAAATTACCAAATTCAGTAAGAAAAAAGGAGATATAACAATGAACACTGAAGAAATTCAAAGAATCCTTAGGCCTTACTGCAAAAGCATGTACTCCACAAAATGGGACCATTTAAAGGAAATAGATAATTTTCTAAACAGATATCACTTAACAAAGTTGAATCAACATCAAGTAAACTATTTAAATAGTCCTATAAACCCCCAGGAAACAGAAGCTATCATTAAAAGTCTCCCAATAAATAAATAAATAAATAAATAAATAAATAAATAAATACCTTAGGCCAAATGGTTTTGGCATAGAATTCTACAAGTCTTTCAAATAAGAGCTAATACCCATACCAATACTCTTCAAGCTCTCACAAAATAGAAATAGAAGGAGCATTGCCAAACTCATTCTATGCGGTCACAGTTACCCCAACACTAAACCAAGCAAAGATTCAACAAAGAAGGAGAATTTAACTCTAAGAAGTCACAAGACCTGCTTTACACACATGATAAATGGGCTGAGAAAGGAGATGGAGAGATAACACCTTTCACAAAAGCCACAAATAATAAAAAAATATCACCAAGCAAGTGAAAAACCTGCATGACAAGAGCTTCAAGTCTCCAAAGAAAGAAAATGAAGAAGATATCAGAGGATAGTAAGATCTCCCATGCTAGTGGATCCATAGGGTTAACAGGGTGTCTTATTCAGGGTTTCTATTCCTGTACAAATATCATGACCAAGAAGCACTTGGGGAGAAAAGGGTTTATTCAGCTTACTCTTCCACATTGCTGTTAACACCAAAGGAAGTCAGGTCTGGAACTCAAACAGACCAGGAAGCAGGAGCTGATGCAGAGGCCATGGAGGGATGTTCTTTACTGGATTGCTTCCCCTGGCTTGCTCAGCCTGCTATCTTATAGAACCCAAAGCTACCATCCCAGAGATGGCACCACCCACAAGGGGACCTCCCCCTTGATCACTAATTGAGAAAATGCCCCACAGCTGGATCTCATGGTGGCACTTCCCCAACTGAAGCTCCTTTCTCTGTGATGACTCCAGCCTGTGTCAAGTTGACACACAAAACTAGCCAGTACACAGGGTGAATGAAATTATTTCACATACAGACTCATGTTCTAACTTGATAATTCTGGACACAAGTGATATCAACTAGCTTTGGTTTTAAAAATAAAGAAACTCAAATTTCAGAGTTTTTTTTTTAATTTTATAATGTATTAGAAGCATTATTACTAAACAGATAAGGTAACATTGGTCAGTGAGGATAAATGGCTACTTACTGATCATAAAGAAGTACATCAATCTAGAGAAACTCCAAGACGTTTTATGATTTCCGAATTACCAGAAATCTGTGCACACTCCCAGAAGCAGAGCTGGAGACATTATGGTTTTGTATTGGATCTCAATTTGGCTCATCTAGCACTCACACTAATGTTTTTTCAATGATGTTATTAATCACTTTATTTCTGATCCTTGCATCAAATTCCTTCCTTGTTTCTGACTTTAGTTATGTTCTTTGTGTCAACAATGGGAAATGTATTCTATATGTAGCCTAATGTAGGACAAAGCATGCCTTCATTTTAAGGTTTAATTCTTTATTAAAACCAGTTTGTTCAATACAAAGCATCTGGTAGTTGAATGTGTGTGCATGTGAACATGCACCCACTGTAGTGATAAGTATATATAAGTTTTTCCTTCTAACTTTATTCTGTCAAAGTAAACAGATATTAAAAACTGTTCGAACACTCGGGAGGCAGAGGCAGGAGGATTTCTGGGTCCAGCCTGGTCTACAGAGTGAGTTCCAGGACAGCCAGGGCTACACAGAGAAACCCTGTCTCAAAAAACAAACAAACAAACAAACAAACAAACAAAAAAACCTGTTATTTTAGTTTAAAGTCAACAATGAGATCTAGAATGAGAAAAACATGAAATGTTTACCCAGCAAAATGGACTCAAATAGTAAAGCTTAAATATGTGTAAGAAAAAGCAGATTTCTGCCTCTGTCAACTCTCAACAGCATGATAAATGAGACTGAATGTATAGGGTAGCTCCTAATTTTAAATGATGTATAGATAGCTCTTGTGAACTAAAGTACAAGAAAGTTACCTGAAATCCTACTGAGCAGAAATTGGGAGGTGGGGGGGGGGATTGTCTTCTATTCATCATTTTGTATTTTTATTTGAAGCTCATTAATGCCTATTATAACTTGAAGAAATCCAAATAGAGGTAAAAGAGGAAGCATCAAAGGCCCTGGCATCCATCGTGGGATCGTGAAGACTGTTCTTTTACCGAAGAACTATCTAATAAAAGTGGGTTACTGGTTATTGAAAAGTTTTAGCAACCTAGTAGAAACTTTTGCCTCCATGTTGGAAGCTGCTGCAGGAAGCACCTACAATCCCTCAGGACAAGAGGCTAAGGACTGAACTGCTAGTGTTTTGTAGTTTGTAAAATGGACTTGATTTTCCAGATCTGAACCTCCCAGGGAGCTGACTGACAGTAGGAGAATGTCAGGATAATGACAAACTCTTGTTAGCAGCGCAGGTACATTACACATACAATTGGAAGAAAGAGTCCAAGGCCCTGCAACTGCAGTGAGCTGACATTGCTGAGTGGAAAAGGGGGATGATGTATCAGTAAGGACAGAGGGCATCATGGCAGATGAGTGCAGTGTAGTTAGAACCCAACCAACAGCAGGCTGTGGTCCAGTCTCTAATCCCAGAAAACAATATTATAGAAACCTAGTGAGAAGCAGCTGAGGTTACCAGGGGTGAGGTCTTGATTGGCTATATGCCATGTCAAGGTATACAGTGATCTACCTAGACATTACAGATAGCTCACATGTTGACATGACAGGAGCAGAGAAATGGTTCAAAGGAGCAGAGAGCTGGCCACAGTACAAAGCACAAAGACACCGGAATGCTGGTGTCTACTAAGTAGGCTGAAAAAAACAAAGTAATAAAAGTCCAGGGACAAAGAACACTATCACCTTGGAGATGCACAGAAAAATAGTGACTAACTACACTAATCATAAAAGACATATACAAAATTATTATGATATGCTAAGGTAAAAACGGGCACATTTTTAAAAGACAAGAACTATTTACTAATTAAAGTCTTTTGTATTTTATCATCAGTCTTTGCTAAATTCATATGATAAAATATTTGTACCCTATAGGAAACAATAGATTAAACAGAACAAATAAAGACAGACTGGGAATTAAATATTTTCAGAACAACAACAAAAAATTGATCTGGGGCAGACCCTTGTAGACAATGCATGCACCCTCTGGGGGAGCCTATAGCGTGCATGCTGGATTCTTTTATGAAGAGATTTCCCCTTTAGCAAATGAATGCCACACTGAGGATGGAGTCCACAGTCAGCCTTTGGTAGAATAGCACCATTAATACTCAGAGGCTTCACTTTCACCTCTGATCACTATCAGCACCCGCGGGAGCTGGGAAGTGAGGTTTAAACAGTGGCCTCTGCCAGTGCTTCAATGTTCAGCAGTTCAGACTGAGTAACATCCCAGGGCATTTCAATACTAGCTGTGGTTAGATCTCTTGCTTTTCGTCTTGGCATTGGTTATAAACAAGATGAATAAAGGTATTAAAGGCTAGGACTTTTTATCTCCCCAAAGAAATTTTAAATGGATTTGGTAGAAAAACACACTAAAAATAATGCTTGCTAATGTGCCTATAAAGCTCTGACTGGGATCCGACCCCATGCTGAAATTAAGCAATTGTATTTGCTGGCTAACCTCATTTTAAATGATAGTTTTTTTTTTCTTTCTTCCTAAGGGAGGCATATATGAAATGTAATCATCTTTTCATTATGAGGTTGCTGGCTTTATGTCTTATGAATGCTGGAGCCCTTTAGCTGAGAGCAGACTGGTGTGTGTGTGTGTGTGTGTGTGTGTGTGTGGGTGTGTGTGTGTGACATCTTCTCTCTCATCCCAGCCTCCACAGAGAGAGAGAGAAAGGTTCCAGCTGAAAAGGCGTCCGACTCTGAGCAGCAATTGAAACAGCAGAGGCTTATTGCTTTCTTTTATTGCTACCAGCTTTGACTTTCACATACTCTTCGGAGATTTTGCCTTTTGGGGATAGTTTGTTTTCCAGTCTGTGTCCCTTGTATAGCTCCTAAGTCTCTAGAATATTCTTTTACAGTGTTGTTGTACACTGGACTCTGTCTTGTCTTGTTTCATACTGTGAATGCGACAGTTAAGTCCAGAGGTTATAGGTTCTCACTGATGTGTGTGTGTGTGTGTGTGTGTGTGTGTATCTGTGTGTATGTATGTGTGTGTATGTGTGTGTATCTGCGTGTGTATACATGTGTGTATGTGAAAAAGAGGGGGAGGGAAAAGGAGGAGGAAGAGGAAGGAGAAGAGGAGGAAGGAAAAGAGGAGGAAGGAGAGGAGAGAGAGAGAGAGAGAGAGAGAGAGAGAGAGAGAGAGAGAGAGAGAGATGCAGGTACACCTGTGTGGAGATATGTACACATGCATGTGTGTATGTTCAGATGTGTGCAGATGCACCTATGTGTAGGATGTGTATGCATGTGTGTGCAGATAGACCTGTGTGAGGGTGCATATGTATGTATATAGGCATATTCATGTGGACCACAGAAGATAATGTTTATTTAACAAATTATTATTATTATTATTATTATTATTATTATTATCCTTTTATCACATAGAAGCTTTATGTTCAACATTACCTACACAGACATGACTGCTGCTATGGATCTGTGTATCAAGACATAAAAATAGGCAGCAATGTTTAGATGCAACGTTTCTAAAAAGAACTCACCAAATCCTAATTGCCAAATGTGCTACATTTTTGTATTCTTTATTTGTAAAGATTTATCTGTTGTAAACAATTCAAATATTTTGTGGCTCCATTTCATGAGTAATTAACACAAGAAAAATTAATCATAAGAGGAAAACCAACCAAACCTAAAACTGCTTTTAGTTGCACCAATCCCCCCAAGAAATCCCTCCAAAAGCAAAAGACCTATTAAAATTAGCTACCGACCAAGCAGAAGCTAATGCTCAGATCACAGCTTTGGTGAATTTAGAAGACAATTTGACTGGCTTTGGGATATTTTCCTGGGCAATCATTACAGTTAGATCTATTAAATACTCTTCTTTTTTGTTGAAGTTAATTTATATTTAGGTCATAAAGCATCTTGATAGTTTTATGAAAATTAATGGCTCATTCTTGGTCAAATTTTTTTATGTAGACAATGCCTAAATTAAACAGCACAGCTCAGATCAGTAGCCAGCTCTCTGCCTTTGTAGTCAAGAGAATTCTTTTCCATCCTGAAATACTGTTTAGGTTCAGTGACTTGAAGACACTAGGATGTTTTTCCTACCAAATCTGAAACCCTCTTCTTCACCTCTTTCCCACTCTTATTGTATGATGGGTCACTATAATTCCCTCTCCCTAATCTCTCTCTCTCTCTCTCTCTCTCTCTCTCTCTCTCTCATTATTATGTATGTGAGAGCAGGGTTAGAGGCAGAGACTCAAGCATGCCAAGGTAGTATGGAGGTCACTGGACAACTTTCTGGAATGGCTTCTCTCTTTCTTACCTTGACATCCACATGTTGAAGTCACCAGACTTGCATGGCAAATGGCTTCATCAGCTGAACCATCTTACCAACCCTGGCAATTCTTTCTAAACTCATTTTATTCTCCATGTTTCTCCCACATCTAACTGTTCCACAGACTCTATGTGCTGTTCCACTCCAGTATATTTTTTGCCTTGTCGTATCTCTCACTCTTTTCTAACTCTGCACCTGATGATGTTTCAAATGTACTTGGGATAGTTTTGCATCATTGAACCTTAGTAAACCCCAAATATCTTTTTTTCCCCATTTCTCATATTCCAATCCACTGGTCCAATGTCCAGAGAGCACATTCAGGGAAAATGCTACCACCATGCACACACTTACTCTGATGAATTAGAAAAACTAGCTTTTTCTCTCTGCCTGTGGATAATGTATCAGAACGTTCTTTATATTCTGCCCTTAAAGTGTGTCTAGATTCTGACTTGTTTCAACTCTCTGGAGTGGTACTCACTTTGTGATAGTCATGTGTGAATTCAGTACAAACCAAATAGTTATAGGGAAGACTACCACCACATCATACCCCTACCTGCCAGTACCTCCGGTATCAGCGTTACCTACAGGGTACGGCCACCCTTGCTACATACCCTGGTCAAGAAGCCCACAGGCTCCTTCTACCCCTGTGACTGGTCAAAGATGGTGCCAAAACTTGAAGACCTGACTTTTGCATCACAGTGCTGAAGACTGTGATGTCAACCCTTTGAGGTATTATCACTTAAGATTTGATATAGAGTGGTGAATAATGATGTAAAACCTCCTCATGATTATCCAAAATTTAAAAATGATTTATTTTAGTTTATATCCATTTTACCTGAATGTATGTGTGTTCTATCCATGAAAGCCAGAAGATTTTGGTGCCAAATCCTCTGGAAGTGGAGTTACAGTCCATTGTGAACTCCCATGTGAGTCTGGGAATCCAGTCGAGGTCCTCCACAAGAACACCCAGTGCTCTTAATCAGTGCGCCATCTCTTCAGCTCTAGAGTTCTTCAATTTTTAATCAATAATCAAGAAAATATACACATGATTCCTGAGAGTAAGGTCACACACAGCAGAACCACAGAACTCTTGTGAGCTGTCCCATCAAAATACAGCCATCCTTAGAAACTTTGTTTTGTGGAGATTATGAAAGACAAACTGGGATAAGAACACCTGAGTGTGTGCATAGGATCCCGGAAGAGAGTCTCAGTGAGTTCCATCCTTAGCAGTGGATGGTTGCTGGGGGAGGGAAGATTCCGTTTTCTTGGAAGCCACTTCTAAGAGACAATTCATGCTCCAGCAGACAATTCTCAGTCATGTACAACAGGCAATACTGAGTGTATTCAGGGAACAGATTAAACCTGAAGGAAGGGGAGGGAGAGGGAAGACAAGGATCGGGGGAGGGATGGGCAGACAGACAGACAGACAGGCAGGCCTACAAACCACAGGAAGTTGAGGTAGATAAGTGGTCCAGAAGGTTAGGAGAAGAGTTGAAGCAGAAGAAATGTGGGGTGGACCTGATCAAAACACACTAGATGGATGTCTTAAATTCTCAAACAATATTGAAAATTTTTTAATGAGCACATTTTACGTGATTGATTTCTAGTGTCTTAACCTAGAAATATTATTCAAGTGAGCTCATTTCACTTGCAAAGTTTCCTTGAAATTCATACTCCAATCACGAAGCCTTGAGTGTCTCTTATGTGTTCTAAGCATCTTCTTTCCTCAGAAAATGCTATGACTAATAAGTCCCTAGGCTGGGACTCCTAAGAACAGACCATCAAACTCAGTAGTCAGCTGTTCATATCTCAGATGTATAAATATGTTTATACATGCATGTATGTTTCTGTGCCTGTGTATGTACAATGTTTTATGTTTGTGCATGTATGTGTGTATATGTGTATATGCATGCATGTGTGTATATGTGTATATGCATGTATATGTGTATGTATGAATGCATGTATGTATGTGTACCTGTGTGCCTGCACGTGTGTGTGTGCATGTATGTATGTGTGTGCATATATGATGTATGTGTAAACATGTGTGTGTGTGTGCATGTGTCAAGTATATATAATGCATCTATCTCCAAGTTCATTAATTTCCAGGAATTGCACATAGAACAATAAAACAGTTAAGTTTTTTTCTTACAGATTTTAGTTTTGTCCCATAACATTCTGATTGACAAGTAACTATAAAGACACCGTGATGAATCCACCTCAATGATCTCTTTTTCTGTGCTCAAATCCAGCAAGTTCAGCCCAAGTAGAATAGTTCATTTTATGTCTCATGCCATGTAGATGACAAATATCAGAATTCTTGTTAAAGACATTTCTCTAATGGTTGCGGGAACCTCCCAAGTGAGGGAGAGCCTTCTTCTGCTTTCTCTGTCCCCAGTTTGCACATCAAACAGATGGATTCTCATTGCTGGCTATCCCACCCAGGGGGAAGCATGAGTGTAGCTTTCAGTTCCCTTCAGCGATATCACAATAGCACATTTGTCTTATCACTGAACTCTAAATTGCTTATTCCAGTCCAAGTGAAGCCTTCATATGTTTGAGGTTCTAGAAAAGCCGTTGTTCTTATTAATGACTTCATTTTCTTTTGTCAACTGGACACTCTGTCATTTGTTAAATGGTATCTTGGAAACTACTGCAGAGAGAGAAGTTTATTCTTTCTACAAACAAGGCATAAATCAGAAATAATGATTGTTTTAAAGTGCTTAAATAAATGCATCACAGAAGAAGAAAAAAAAATGTCTGGTTTCAACTCTGTGTAGCAGAAAAATGCACTGTAGACTTCCAAAGAGCGGTAAAAGAGGAGAAATTTAATACTGTTCTGCATCCAGTCAGTAGACAGTGTCTTTGACAGATTGTTTTAAATGTGAGCAAAATACACAATCTTGTTTTGGGTGCTCCGAGGCTCACGTGGGTCTATTGCAATCTGTTTCCACTAAGGTATGGAAGATGGATTCTCCTTGTCTTATCATGTGGGGCTCTCATGAGTGAAGAAGTTATCCCCTCACAAGACTTCCATAAAAAGTGAAAAGTCCCAACTACAATTCAAACATTTATTTTCCATCATTTCCTTTTATCTGTCTGTGCTCTGTTCCCACTACAGAAATTCCCTTTCTTCCTCCTCATCTCACTGTTATTTCTCCTCTGGCTTTGGCAGTATCCAGTCCAGCCCTGGCTCAGTTAGCCACCAGCAAATTCTTCTTTGGAGCACTCCCTTTACGTGTTTCTCTCTTTTATCCACACTTCTGTTTGTCTTTACCAAAGGCTGTGTATTTCAGAGTTTTAAGCCCATATGTAGCACAGCATAAAATCTGTTCCTTCTGGATGTCTCCTCATCAATATTTCTCAGGTGCCTCTTTCCTGCCTCCTGTTTAATGGTACAAGAAATTCTATTACCCTCTATCTTGCAAGGCTATTTTCCTGTAGATCCTGGCTGGAGGTGCCTGAATTTATTCCTTCCCAAAGTCCTGCTGCCTTGATTTGAGCTTCGCCTCCCTCTACTTTGGCTCCCCCTAGAGTTGAAGGCAAAATCCAACTCCCGTGAGAGTCCAGGGCTCCAGTCGACCCTGGAGCTCTAACCATGCACAAGGCCGTTTGATCATTCAACATTAACTCTGGCAAGATGCTTCGTGTAGTTAAAATAGGCTACGAGAAGACAGCAAGGCTGTGCAATATTTTATTCCTCTTTCAGTGCCCATCGTGTGTGTGTAGGAAGGCAGGAGGGCTGAACTGAAGAAGCCTCTGCAGAACCAAATGTGATCAAGTGACTCTTTGAACATGTCTAGATTTAATTAGGGCCCCACAAAACCTCAGAACAGACAGGTCAATTGTTTTAGTAGCTTTGTCTGCCCTTGGGAGCTTCCTCTGATGACCTCCTCGGTGTCTTGTGTGCCGCAGGAGTCACAGTTTGCAGCTTACTTTCAAGACACCTTGTCCCTGGTTTACAAAGTCAACACACACAAAAGTCACTCAGATGTGTGCCCAAATCATGTCTGCCAGTGAGAAATCAGTGATAGCAGTCGAATAAGAGAGCAGGGGAGAGGGAGCCAGCATCACCCAAGATCAGCATCCTCTCTGGAGAAAACCTTTCACACCGCATTTTACTTTTCAATATGCGAATCAGTTTTACTTCTTAAATAATACATAAAATCTCAGTGTAGAAAACTGACCCACCACTCACAAACCCATGCCGATTTCCTTTCAACCCATATTTATTGTTTTGGCTGATAGATAGATAGATAGATAGATGATAGATAGATAGACAGACAGACATATAAAAGTATCCAAGCTACTAGGAGCTAAAATGAAGACTTTGTTTTATTTTAAGGATGCACTCTACTATGGGCCTATCCTACAAGACCAGTTAAAAAATATTTTTAAACATTTTTGTATTTTATTATTTAAAGAAAAATTATACAATCCATAAAGTTATTTTGCAAATTGTGTAATGAACCTTTCCAACAGCACTTGTGGGTGGTTTTCACTAAAAATATGGTAGCTAGCCTATTAGTTTCCAAGGTGGGGAAAGAGCCAGGTATTTGTGTATGGTTCTGGGAATGGAGTGTGACATGAACTTTCTATGTCAGGACATGTAATGTGCAGGCTGTTTTGCTTCGTAGAAGCTTGATTTCAGAACACCGACATGCCTGTACTGAACAGTAGGTTACATGTCCCTTTGCTGACTAAGGGTGGTCCTTACACTCAGGTCCATAGGCTTAGGTCTGCTCTACACTATCCTGCTGAAGGGAGAAAGGAGCAGACAGACTGCATTATGTCATGGAATTCTAAGAGGTATCTTTTTCTCCTAGCATGCTGAGAGTGTTTGGAAGGGGCTTATCCTTCCAGTAAATTTAAGATTCACAAGTAATCCTTCTCCATTTTATTATCAATATTTTATCTAATAAGTGAGTGGTTTACATTTGGTAATTTGATAAAAAAAAAAAAAAAGAAAAACCACTGTGTGTTCTTTATTTACTGGTTTCAGCACACTGTGTGGGTGGGCAGAATTGTATCTGATGGCTGCCACCAAGCCAGCTGGCCACCTCAGGGTCTCACGGTGGGTGTTCAGCTTCAGTGGGTTGCTGTGTGACATGAAACAGGGCTTTGACCCCTGCAGCACTTCTGCTTGTAAATGAGAGCGAAGCTATAAAACCACGATGATCTCATCAACAGTGGGTTCTCCCTTGACACGTCCCATGCTGGGGGGTATTTACTGTATGTGGTGACATAGTCTTGCTCGGCCAACTGAGTGAGCTGAAGAAATGTTTTAAAGGGTTGGAAGTCAGTGGTGGTTGCTGCTGATTTTCTTTCGTCATTACACCTCGGAAGATATCCATTACAAAAATATTTCAGGTTGACATTGGCCTCATTTAGAGCAGAAAAAACATTATCTGTCACTGTTCTTGTTCCCAAATCCACAGTTATGGCAGCAGATGAGATATAAAGTCAGGTATACAAATACAAAACGGCCAAGACCTACCTGGAATTTTAGTCTTGGTTTGGCCTTTCTTTGAACTGCTGTACAGTCCTTGTTAGCATGTCCAAAGCTGCATGCTGATCATGGAGAGAGTTACCACACAGCTGCAGTAATGAGGTTCTGTGAATAATGTCTCCTTCCTTTTCTTTTTAAGGTGTATGTGCAAACACATAAAGAAGGGAGAGATGAAGCCAGTATGGACAGACAGACAGACAGACAGACAGACAGACAGACAGTAGCCTTCAGGCTTGTCCTACTGGGGTAAAGGAGACATTCTAAGGAAGTCCTCCTGAAGCTAACACTGATTCAAAAGCTTCTTGAGTCACAATGCCACAAAAAAATCCATTTAGATGTTATAAGAAGGATGGCTTAGATGTGGGAAGAAACAGCTGATAAAGGCAGCCATGAGATACAGCACTGAGGACACTGTGGAGCACAGCTGCCTTTCAAAAGGGACAGCCATGGACTGGGGACAGTCAGTGTGTAAAGTACACAGTGCATAGATGAGCTTGGATCCTCAACACCCGCATCAAACCCTGAAAGCAAAGCAGTGTCACATGCCTGTAATCTGGGACAGAGACAGAAGGATCCGAGGACATTGCTGACAGCAGGACTAGTCACAACAGTGAGCTCCAGTTATACCAAGAGACTCTTCTAAAAATACAGTAAGATGAGATAGCAATAGAGAAGGAATCTATTGTTCACCTGTGGCTTCACACTCACAAACACACATACCTGCACACAAGTACACACATACATGCCTGCAGCCTCCTCACTCACACACACACACATGGACACCTGGATACACACATTCACAAGACACATAGGCATTTAGGCCTAAGCATACATGCGCATTTGCTTGCATACCTCCACAAACAAGACATGCACCTGAATATACAACACACTCACTTAAACTCCTGTACACATACACACTCTCTCACACATGTACAAGCACACATATACATACTTGCACACACACATTCACTTGCAGGTATGCACACACAACACTCACACACCTGTATTCTCTCACATCTGCACACACATAAGTGTATTTTTAGCAAGTCTGACTTTGTGAGTCTAGTCTTTGGTATGCATGGACACACACACACACACACACACACACACACACACACATACACACACAGAAGAAAAGACAGAATCAAGCCTACCAAGTTGCCCTCTGATATCCACATGTACTCTCACACTAAATATAGTTATAATATTAATTTCAAACTATAATCCTAGATTAAATTAAATGAGTCAAGCCTTGAATTGATTTTAACCCATGTTTCATCTGTCAGTTATGCTGATTGGAGCTACAAAAGTTATTATGGTTGAAAACTCAAGTCAATAGAAAGTTGGCTTACTCAATAGAAAATGGACTTAATCAAACACATGAAACAAAATTGGCATTTATGATATGCTAGATGATAAATTCTCAGCAGGGTTTGAACTAACCAGATATAGCTGAAGGGTAGAACAATTCCTGTTCATTTCATAAGTGCGTTTGCTGCTGGAGAGTGGTGGTGGATGAAAGATTATGCAATGTTTATACTTCCCTGGGATCCTGTCACAGAGCTGGGCCCCTCACTATATAAAGATATAGATTTAGTAAACAAACCATTTCTGATCTCAGCAAGAAACTTAACAGGGATTTCCAGAGTCAAACACACAGGAGCCCAGCTTGGCTGCAGTGGTAAAAGGAACATCCATCTAAAAGTTCCAAAGAACAGATGTTATCCATCACTAAAGCCACAGCAAGATGAGGGACAAACAAAAGCAGCATCCCAGGAGCATGGGTCTCAGGGGAGCAGCATCCCAGGAGCATGGGTCTCAGGGGAGCAGCATCCCAGGAGCATGGGTCTCAGGGGAGCAGCATCCCAGGAGCATGGAGCTCAGGGGCCAGGTCAGCTGTGCTGAGGGCTGGAGCCAATCCAGGTAAAGCCTGTGGGAGGGATTAGCAGAAGGACCTGTTCTTTTTTTGGCCTTGTATGGTTTGATAACAAATAAAACCCTTGCCCAAGAAAGAAAATAATCACTCACTCCTATGGATAAAACATGTGGTCTGCTGTTCAGCTATATTAGTGATTAATTTCTATCTTAAATCTGAGGATTTCAGGTAACATTTATAGGATATCAAGTGAACTGAAATGTGAAAATCAATATTTGTGAGAGCAATAAATTTGTAGAGAGGGGTGTCATGACGGAACAACCAACAGAAGTTGGCAAAATCCAGGTGAAGATACTTCCTGCGTGACATCCAGCCCCTAATTCACCTAAACTCTCCCTAGACCTGTAAGGGATAACTTCTGAAGATTGCCTAAACCCTCATAATTTACCCATCATGCCCCAGGAAGTTCATGATGTTATAATGACTACAGAAAACCATTAAAGGTTAGATATTATGCAAATCAGAGCAAATAGGGTGAAGGTTAATGAGGGAGGAAGAAATTGGCCAATTAATACAGGAGGAAGCACAAGAGGAAGTTTTGCTCTTTAATTATCTTATTTCCTCATATGCTATTGAAGAGTAACTCGGGGTTTGACAATCACTAGTACTTGATGAGCAGAAAGGCCTGTGTGGGTCTCAAGATGGCTCAGTGGCTAAACGGAGGAACTTGCTGCAATGAAACACCATGACCAAAAGGCAAGTTGAGGAGGAAGGGATTTATTTTGCTTATGCTAATATATGCTTTTCATCATGGAAGGAAGTCAAGACAGGTACTCAGACAAGGCAGGAATCTGAATGTAGGAGCTGATGCAAAGGCTATAGAGGGGTGCTGCTTTCTAGCTTGCTTTCCCTTCTTCATGGCTGCCTCAGTCTGCTTTCTTATAGGACTCAGGGCCACAGGCCAGTGGACAGTATCTGCACAATGGCAGCTCCCTCCTCTTGATGACTTTATATTGTGTCTAACTGACATAGAATGAACCAGTATAGTTGAATTCTGAATGTACATGCACACATCACAAGCATATGCGCACACTCATATATATATATATATATATATATATATATATATATATATATATATACACACTCACACACATACACTCAAATAAATGTTTAAAAATAAAGTTAATCTTTGGTCCATGTAATAGTTAATTAATAAATAATAGAAGTATTTATCTGGAAAAAAAACTTTAAGTGAAAGTTAATTTTAAAATTTTAGTTTTATGGATATTTTTATTTCTAATCTTCCATCTGATTTGTTTTAGGTGGTCCTTTGCTTATTTTTTATTTTGTGAGTTTATTTTCTCATGTCTGAGAAGTTTGTCTGCATATATACCTGTGTACCACAGACATGTAGTGCCTGACAGAGACCAGAATAGAACATTGGATCCTCTGGAACTGGAGGGACAGATGGTTATTTTGGTGCTTGGAATTGAACCCTGTTACTTTAGAATGGTATTCCTAACTACTGAGATATCCTTCCAGCCCCATGGTTCATGTTTCTTTGTTGTTCATTGTTACTCCTTCCTGAAATGAGGCCATTTTATGAGAAGTACAACTGCTGAAGAAGAGATTGGAGAAACGTATCAGAGGGACTTCAGTGGCCTGCTGCTGAGGCTGAGATAGGTAGGTGAAACCAGACATGAGAGAAGAGGAGCAGGCCACTCAAGCCCCTTTCACTGTTTATCACAAGATCTGTAGATTGAAGATATGAAAGAAACAGAGAACCGGGCGTGGTGGTGCACGCCTTTAATCCAGCACTTGGGAGGCAGAGGCAGGCAGATTTCTGAGTTTGAGGCCAGCCTGGTCTACAGAGTGAGTTCCAGGACAGCCAGGAGCACACAGAGAAACCCTGTCTCGAAAAAACAAACAAACAAAACAAAAACAAAAACAAAAACAAAAACAAAATAAGAAGAAAAGAAAGAAACAGAGAATAGCCTAAATGTTCATCATATAATTCTGGTTATGGGCATATGGGCATTCAACACGAAAGTATAAAGCTTTTGTGTACTTTAACATCTTTATAATAATCTAGTAAAATCTCTACATGAGAAATTGAACAAAATGTGTTCAGATAATTTATTGAAATTCAGAGGCACAGGAAGCACCATGAGGAATTCCTGGAAAGATTAGAATGTCTCAAACTGCCAGAAGTCACCACAGGGACACAGGGTACTGCCACATCACCGAAAACAAATATCTGCATAGTAATGTATTGTTAATTGATATTATAAGTACAATTTTGGTAAGAAAAACTATTTTTTAAATGATAGTGTACTCATATAACATTAATGTTAAGTCATATAAATCAATAAATCAAGACTGGCAAGGTAAAAGCTATCAGCAGCTAGTTTAAAGGTACTCACATAAACACACACAGACACAAAATAAACCTATAAACCCAGACAGAAATGCTTGCCCTCCCTCAAAAGAAAATGAAAACAATCTAGTTGGAGCATATGGGTTTTCTGTAGGGTCAGCAAAGACTGGTGTCTGTAATGATATCTGTTTGGGGTCAAAGCAGGGCTCTGAGCATTGGTCCCTCCAGTGAATAGAGTCTAAACTGTCATGTAGACTTTGGCAGCAAGCATCAGGAGGTGAGATACAAGCCACACAGACTCTCACAGCCAGAAAAGCCACTTCTAAAAATTTACACTAGAAAATATTAGCCAGTTTTATGACAATACACGAAGATTTTTTTTTTTTTACTTCAGCACTCTTTGCAAAAGCCCTGTGTCATGTCTGGGAAGTTTAATTTCTCATCAATGAAGGATGCTAACTATCTGTTATGTAAACAGTATAAAGGGGTATGACTCAAGCCTACTGTAATGATATCCATAAGCTCCATTGAAGAAGAAACCTTGAAGTGGTGGGAATGGGGGAGATGGCTTAGTGGGTAATGTGCCTGCCACACACTCATGAGGACTTGGGTTCTGATCCTCAGCAACTTACAGAAGGTCAGGCACACCTGTGCTCATAATGCCAGCCCTGGGGATGTGGAGGTGAAAAGGATTCCTGGGGCCTGCCAGCCAGCCAGGCTAGCTGAATTGGCTCACACTAGGCTGATTGAGAGACCCTGTGGCAATATAGGGATAATTGTCATTCATGCTCTACCTTGCCACCTGTAGTGGCATGACTGATCACAACCTATGACTCCTGAGTGGGCAGAAGTGAGGCAGGCACTATTTGGGGCTGAGACGTATCAGAAAGCTAGAACAGACACTTGGGAGGCTATTTCAGTGGGACAGCTCATTTTAATGGGGGGAGGGAGACAAGGCTATTTAAACTTTTGGGGATAGGTAGTGACTTTGGGGAGTTGATGTACAAGATTGGCCAAGGCCAGTATGCTGGGACTGCCTCAATAACATAAGGAGGAATTCCAGGAGCTGCTAGACATGACCTTATAAGGGGAAAGGAAATTTAGCTTGGCTTCTGAGCTAGGTGACCTCTTTTGGAGGGGCAAAGGAAAGAGTACAGGATTATGTGGGCTGGGTCATATAAACCAGGGACAGAAGGGGAGCAATTCTACTCCTGCCAATCTCAGGATGAGATTACTGATGTTTGGACATACCTCCTCGACCCCATTCTTCTTCCAGGCTTTACATGGCTCACCAGCCATACAGATGCTGATGATGGTAATGAGAATGAAGATAGTTTTTGATAAGGCTACCCAACAAAGACTTATGGCTTACACACACACACAGACACACACACACACACACACACACCCCATTTCTATCACTTTGCCCCCAAAATATCTCTAAATGAACTAAAGATCTAAATGTAAAATTTGAAATATTGAAACTACTTTACGAAAACATATGTAGGTGTTTCTGAACAGCAATCTTTAGGACACGTTCACTCGGAAGAACCAGATTTCTCCTCTGTCATGAGCAATTTGGATTTGTACAAATGTGGATGGTTCTAGAAGAACTCCTAGATAATTTAGTTACATTGATAAGGATGGTGTGCTGAATGACTTGTGCACAGCTTGTCTGGAGTAAGCAGAGACTCTGGTAGGGAGAACACAGGTCACATGGAAACCAAGTTCAAACAATGATGGATGAGCATGTGAGGACGAGGACGGCAGATGCATACATGCTGCTCATAGGTACACAGAGAAAATGAAGAAACCTATGCTGACGGGAGAGTGCAATGTCGTCTAGGTTCTTACCTAATAAATGACGGGATTTTCTCTCATTGTATTGGTAACACAGGGCTATGACCTCTATGAGTCATCACCTTATTAGGGAAGAGAGGGCTATCAAAATGCTTTCTTGTGTTTGATGTTCTGTTTGTTTGTATTAATAAAGAGTTCATCCTGTTCTCAGGACAGCCTCTCACATCAGAGTGGGGTTGGATACAGTTGCCTCGACTCTGCATGATTGTATTTCTCAGTATTCACCATCCTGTCTGCAGTATTCAGGGGGTTGCACAGGTTCCTGAGTTCTCTGCTCTTAATATTTCAATGACATCATAAATGTTTACATGGTCTACTTATTTTCATGTAACAAGGATCTAGGTCCAATCTTTGTGCATTAATGCATATCACTGAAGAATTGGTCTCATTTTTATGTATTTACATATTTTGTGCTCATTTATCATTAGAAATTATAAGTAATTGTAGACTCCTTCAAAGCCTCTGGTCTCCAGGTTTCAGAGGATCCCAGCCTTGAGCCTGGTTTCTGTCTGTACCAAATGTCTTTCCAATGCTCATAAAACTGATTATCTTACCTTGGCTGGCGTGCTGTCTGCCTGAGGCAGAGCCGTGGGAAGTGTCCTCAGCTTGTCATTTCTTGTTGCTATTGTTGGATCATTATCTATTACCTACATTACATTTTGTTTGTTCTCTAAAATCTTCGCAAGATTTCTTCCAGCAACGTACTAGGAAGTAGACACAGCTTATATTATGTGATAATAGCACCACAATTGGGCTGCTTTTTAACAAACCATTAGTCCTAGTCACTTTTAGTGGACTTCGTTTTTGCTGATTGTGGGAAGCAACGGGCTGTGAGGCAAGTTGGCCAGCAGGCTCTTCCTATTAAAGGTATTTTTGTTAAGGTTATTTGTTTTGGTAGCTTTTTGGAAATTCATCAACAATGATGCCATGTAAAGAGCTGATGTGCAAGCTTTCAGCATGTGAATCCGGGATCGTGAGCAAGGGGATGCAGACAATGCGGCCCACGGCATTTGGTTTGAGCAGGTGGGGGGTTCTGAAATATCAAGTGGCTCAAAGAACTTAAAACATGGAGCAGGAGGCTGGTGAGAAGAGGCAAGCTTTCCCTTGCACGGTAATGTTGATGAGGGACTTGTGAAAAGTACCTGTGAGGAACATTTTAGGCCAGTGCCAGGAAACAACTACACATTTGTCTTGATCATTTACAACAAGCTGTGATGGTCAAAAAGACAGCTGAGCTATTCCACCACCCTTTTAAAGATGGATCTCAGCAGAGGGACTGTTTAAAGACAAGGACAGTCTGCTTTCTCACAGGCCTTAGGATATGTGCAGTATGTTTAACACGATCAAAATTAACGACCATGAATAAACAAAGTGAAGGTTAAATATTATATTGAAGAGATCTGAAAGAAACAAATGTACCATTAGGCTGTCCATACACAGATTATGAGAGCTAGGCATGGGTGTTGAGAGGACCAGAGTGACTACCTGGAGCTATGGGTGGACAACAGGGATCATACTGGGGACGGGATTTGACAACAAAATGTACAGGCTAAGAACTTCCATATTTTCTATTCACCATGTTATGTTAAAGTCAAGGAATCTAGCAGTGACTTAGAGCACAAAACACTGACTGGACCACTGATTAATATTCATGGTAAAGAACATAAATTTGAAACCTACCAGACCTGCTCTATTCAATATGCAGCCATGCATACCTTTTCAGCAACTTAATGAGGCTAAATCTAAACTGAGGTACATGTCTCTGAACAAGGCAGAGTAGATTTCAAAATATACAATAGCTTATTTTGGCTATTGACTGTACTTCATTTTGTGTGTGTTGAAATGGAACATGGTATTCCAACTAATCTGACCTACATCACTTTTCCGATGCTAACTTCAGTGTATATTAATTTCAAATCTTCTCTATGGCTCACACCTGCATATTCACTAACTGTTAGATTACCTTCCATTGGAGACTAAGTTATAACAGGGCAGTCAATGCTTCGAGGTCAAGTGGCCTGATGTCCTTCTTTTCTGTTAGGCCAATAACACTTTCTGAATGCACTGAGTGTTTTGACTGCTTTAATGATTCCCTTTCCTAGAATAATGCATGTATTCCTCTATACAGCTTCTATGTCTCAGGTGACAGATCTTTCCTGGAAGACACAACATAAAAGTCCACTAATCCTAGAGACAGAGCACAGGACAGACCAACAAAGAATACCATTGAAGTCTAACTTAATGGACCAATGCTTTTTATTGGGGTTACTACTGGAATATGGTGAGAGGTTAATTACAGCAGCAGAAATGACTCAAAGATAACTACACCATTAAATCCCAACCCACCATGAGGGACAGTTCACAAAAGCTGGGAACCTAGAGAAACTGTACAGCATGAAGACATCTCAACAGTTTGGCTTTTCTTTTCTTTTCTTTTCTTTTCTTTTCTTTTCTTTTCTTTTCTTTTCTTTTCTTTTCTTTTCTTTGTTTTTTTTTTGTTGTTGTTGTGTTGTTGTTGTTGTTGTTGTTTTGTTTTGTTTTGTTTTTTTTTCAAGACAGTGTTTCTCTTTGTAGCCCTGGCTATTCTGGAACTCACTCTGTAGACCAGAAATCCGCCTGCCTCTGCCTCCCAAGTGCTGGGATTAAAGGAGAGCACCACCACCGCCTGGCAGTTTGGCATTTCTTTTCCAAACAACTCAGATTGTTGGTGCCTTTTCCAGGGAATTAAGCTAGTCTGCCCCCTTCTGATAGTGAGGGAGGATGGTGTCTGAGTCTTTGCAGCATGACATCTCTCAGAGTGACTCTCAGCAGTCTCTATTGTTTACTCTTAGAAGGGAGGGTCCTAGTGAATCTGATCAGTTTCAAGGACTTCCTGAAGCTATCTTGAATTGTGCCTTCTGTTTTAAGGAGCTTTTCTGGAAGACTAAAGTTTCAATCTCAGAGGAAACTGCTATATCTTAGTTGGAAACTATTTTTTGCAAACTCATTCTTCTCTTCTGAACCAGTGTTATAAAGTCAGATGCTAAGCTAGCAATGCAGGCTATAACTAACAATCAGGCAACTGAAGTAAACAAAGAGTGGTGTGGTAAATAATAGAGACAAGAAAATCCAGAGAGGAAGAGAGTCTCCACCATAAAACTTGTTGCAACCAAGTAGCCACCATATTTGCTGAGGAAAACCTAATGAATAGCTGCATGGTGATTCAAAATATGACAGTTTTTTAACTGTCATATTTTTAAATAAACATTATCTGTCTGTCTGTTATCCATCTATGCATGTGTGTCCACCAAACCATAGATGTCACAGAACAACTTGCAGGAGTTGGTTCTCACCTCCATCCTGTCAGTCCTGGGGATCAAACACAGGTCCTTGGGTATGGTGGAAAGGGCACTTACCAGCTGAGCCATCTCACCAGCCCAATGATGTCTTTTTGTTGACAATGGAAAATTGTGCCGGGAATTGTCCACTAACTTTTCTGCTATTTAGAATCTGTTCTTCTCTTTCTTGTACACTCAGGGAAGCTGAATAATATTGAGATTAGCATCCTCATTGAAATAGAGGAAACTGAAAAATAAGCAAATTTGACAGACATGTTGAATTTTTTTTTTAAACACCCACTTGGAAGGTGTTCCCTAATAAGGAGCACAGGACTTCTCAGAGAGCATTGCTCTCATGGACATTGCACAAACTGACATAGAGTCATTATGTCTCACTGTAAACATGCTGGGGAAATCCTGGCTGAATCTTCTAGGAGATCCACTAAGAACCCTCTACAGTTCTGAGTATCATCTTTCACTCTCAAATATTTCCTAATATCAGAGTTAGTCTGCCTTTGTAGTTAGACTTTCCACAACTTCATCTTACTGTAGTCTTTCCTCAGACTAAATTGGAAGCTGACAGTATGCTAGAAGTATTTATTTTCTTCTGGAGAAGTGACAAAATTTCTTCCAAAGACTCAAGGATCAAATCAAGGAAATTTCTCCCTGCCAGATCCAAGGGAATCTCTGAAATTCCATCTCTGTAGGATGCCATCATTACAGGATCCAGTGACTAAAGGGCTTTCTCCTCAATTTTGTTCTCAGGGAGAAGATTTTATTATGATTATTATTCCTTGTCACTTTATCTCCATTTATTAGCTGCACATGCATATGCAGGAGTAGGTAAGAAATGAGATAAGGTAACTTTAGTGTTAAAATCAGCATTCCATGACACAGCTTAAGGGAACTGGTGAGGAATACTACTATATTTATCCTGATATGGAGATCTAAAGTCCCAGAGTCAATGGCAGAATCCAGCCATCTGGAGATAAAGAATCAGCTGAGATTCAAAAACACCAGTTACAATAAAGTGAAACTTTTGCTTTGATTTGACACCAGTTAGTGAAGTTTGAGAAATCAGCTATGCTCAACAAGAGACCAGCATCACAGAGGTGTAATCCTCTGCAGAGTGTTTCTTCAGGGTCAACATAAAGAAGCCATGCTCCAGAAGTGACCAAACCTGCATCTAAAGTCATCTGATTAATCTGGTAATGTGTCATATTCTCCCACATGTTACTGGTTTTGATGGCAGGAAAGTGATGGGTTTAAAGAGGTCATAGAGAATTCCTGAAGTTTGGCATCACGGGTGGCCAGGAGAGGCCATTAGTGAAGGTGCAGCCACATTTCAAAATTAAAAGGCTCATGGAGAGAAGCTGAGCTTGGCACCACCATTCAGCAGCTATGGAGTCCATAAAGACAGCTGAAGAGAGGCTATTGGTGAGGGTACAGCCTGGTAGCTTTGTAGGCCTGAGAGTTATGGAGATTCTAGAGCCATGGGATAACCACCAAAGACAGTGGAAGGTATGGAGATAAGTTATATGCTGAAATTTCAAGACAAGCTGATTGTGTGGAATATGGCAGAGCTGGAATTGTAGGCTTTCCTGAGCCACTTGGAGCCCAGAAGATTATGAGTAAAATATCAGGCTGGAGTTATTTATACTGTTGAATTTTTGTTTTGTTTTACCTACTTGTAACTTTCCCTTGATCCTTCACTCTTGTAATAAGCAAGGATGTAGCATATTCATTTGTCAGTTTACAAAAATACTACAGCTAAGAGACTTTGGATATTTAAGAGAATTAAGTTTTAACGTGTTTGCATTTTTAAGACTTGGAATCTTAAAGCTGCATTTTGTTTTATATTATAATATTATCATGATTTGGGGATAAACAAAAGGGGAGCACTGTATCTTTGTAGTAATACAGTCAGGTTGACAAAGGGTCTACTATGCTGGTTAGCTTTTTTGTCACATTGATACAAGCTAGAGTGATAAGGGAAGAGAGAATGCCCAATGAGAAAATGTGGACAATCCAATAGACCGTCCTGTGGCAAGTTTGTGGAAAGTTTTATTAATTAATTATTGATGTAGGATGGTCTAAACTACTGTAGGAGGTGGCACCTCTGGATAGGTAGCCTGGAACTGTATCAAAAAACAAGCTGAGAAATTTATTTGGAACAAGACAGCAAGCTGTTTCCTCCATAGTTTTGCTTTTTAGTTCAGGCCTCCAGCTTCCTACTTTTCTTGAGGTCCTGCTTTGGCATCCCTTAGAAAGGAGGGTGACACACAGGGCAAGGAAGCCAAATCAACCCTTTCCTCTACCACTTGCTTTTTGTTGTGGTCTTTACTCTGGCAATGGGAAGCAAACTATGACAAACTCAGTACTTCAGACAGTGAATTCAAATATTAAATCAGTCACATGCATGCTTATGAACCAAAGTTAGCACTACATTAAGCAGTATGCCTGTGCTTTCTAAATCTCCAATTATTAAGATCTGATATCACTTTAAAATGCATTAATATAATGCAATTAAAACTCAAAATGGTTCTGTTTCTTTTTAGAAACAAAATAAACATGCATAAAGATGTAATATCATTACTTCATTTCTTTTACCATGACCTTTTTTCCAACACAATTCCTCTAAGATTCACCTCTTAAATAAATAACATCTCTGTTGTAAACAAGATCGTCTAATTATTAGGAAAAGTTTGCCAACTTAAAAAGATTATGATTTCTCTTAATTGTATTAAATGATTTTAGTTCATGATAATAAGTTGAATTATTTACAGAAGTTTTCAATTTAAGCCATGTAATATTATTAAGTATCTGTATGTATAGTGCTTTTATTCTAATGATAGAAAACACAGGCATCATTTTACTCTCAATAAGTTTCGCATTTTATTTTACTCTTTGCTCACAAGAAACACACATTCTATGTTTAGAAGAAAAAAATTTCAATAAAACTATGTTTATTTGTTTAAGTCTTTTTTGTCTTACCTCTTAAATACTAACATAAAATACTTTTCATAACAGGAGAAGGGATTAATTTATGAAATGCTAAAATTTTTAAAGACTGATTTACCATTTTTTGCTTTGAGTGCGTTAATTGTAAACAATTATGAGATATTGAGTATAGTTATCATTTTTTCAGAATATAAAATTATCCAAAATAAGTGAATAAATAAATAAACATAAGTTCTGAGTTTATTTTATAGTTTTTGTTGAGACTCAATTAAAATTTCAGAACAAACCCAACTCCAGATGGTCAGCCTGCTGCTGAGAGTCCTTGCCAGAAGCTCAGTGGCCTTGTGTCTGCTCTATCCTGGGCTCAACTCTTCTTGGGAGTCATGTTGGGCAACAACAATCTTAATGGGATCCTCTTCTCTTCCTCTCTTTGACTGCAGAAATTACCTTGTATGTCTTTGACATGTTTATTGTCTGTGTAAGATTTTAGCTAACACCCTATAGATAAAGTATTTTAAAAACTACTAAAATCCTATAGCAACTCAATTGATCCTTGAGATCTCATAACTATTTTATATGTTTAGTTTTATTACACTAAGTATAAATTTTGTTTCCAACAAAACAAGGGGTGTGTGTGTGTGTGTGTGTGTGTGTGTGTGCCAGTGTGAGCGAACAATGTTTCTATGTACATGTAAGAGGAAACTAACTCATATTTTGTCTTCGCCAAAGAATCTACTTCACCATAAGAATTTTAAGTTTAAACAAAATCTTTGAAGGCCTTAAGAGAAGGCTAAATATTGGCTTGGATTTCAGGCATACATGGAAAAAAATCTATGGGTAGTTCTTGGAGCCAATTTAGGATATAGTATTATCAGGAGGGTACTTGGTGAGATGCTCGGTTAGAACCCTTTTATTTCAGGGCCAATGAAAGATAAGAGTGAGGCTAAGAAAAAAACAGATTCCATTTCAGGAAAAGTAAAGCCTTAGATTTATTTTCCTTTACTGGATCAGCATCTTACTCCTAGAATACTTTCCTAAGTGCACTTTCTTTACTAAACTCAGATATAATTAACAAATTACTTATGGGTGGGGTTCTAATGTAAATTAATTGTGAACTGTGCTCATTAGTCCTGTAATTTATTGCTATTTCATCAACAATTAATTATGAATACAGCTCATTATTTTTATATATAATATATATCCCATATGTATTTATATATAAAGTTCAATAAAAATATGTTTATTTGTTTAAGTGTCTTACCTCTTAAGGACTCAGATCAAATAATATTCACAACGACAGAAGGGATTAATTTTTGAAATGCTAAATTTTTTAAAGGCAGATTTGGCATTTTGCTTTGAGTATTTAAATTGTAAAAATTATGAGATTGATTTTTTTTTTTTTTTTTGGTTTTTCGAGACAGGGTTTCTCTGCATAGCCCTGGCTGTCCTGGAGCTCACTTTGTAGACCAGGCTGGCCTCAAACTCAGAAATCTGCCTGCCTCAGCCTCCGAAGTGCTAGGATTAAAGGTGTGCACCACCACGCCTGGCGAGATTGAATGTTTCATATTGAGTATAGTGATCATTTTTTCAGAATACACCCCACACACACACACACATATTCAATGGCCTGCTATTTAAAATTTATTCCATGTGAAGCACTAAATGCTGGACTGATTAAAGAGTAAATGTCTCAAGGGTGTTGGAAGTAAAGGCAAGGTGGATTTTCTTCCATGTTTTGGTAGACTAGCAACCTCTTCATCTGGAGGCTGAGTCCCAATTATTCTGAAGCACAATGGTTTGAAAACGTGCCCTTTGTTTTGGCCCGTTAAAAGGCTTGGATGCATGTCACCTGGGACTGGTTTCTAATCAGTGGGCTGAGTACTTACTCATTGAACCACATGTTCTATGTCATCTGGATATCTAAGTCCATTTTTCGATTTTTCTAAGAAATTCAGAAAGTGATCATTTGCATCTTTCTCCAGCCCAAGTTTATCCATTCTATGCATTCCACTCATTAAAATTAACAAGAAGCACTTTTTCACATATCTGAACATCTAGACCCCAACACTCTGGAATGTTCTCTGGATCATTGAGAACAGATGTTCATAAATGTCATCATGAGAATATGAAAGTGATTATAAAATGAAAGCTTTGTTGCCTGCTCTTTGTGTTCACACAATAATGCTGAGATCCCCTCGTTTGGAGGACAATTTTCGCCACTATCAACAAGAAGTTGGCTCATGATTGAAAATATAGATGATTTTTTTTTTTTTTTTGCTTATTAGGTGCAGTGAAACACTGCTTCACTTAAAAATATTTTATCATAGCTCATATGATTTTGAGTCATAATCTTTGGTATTTGATTTTTGTTTATAAGAATTTAAATCCTGTTTTGATTTATACCTGCAGGTATTTAACCAAAGGAACACAGTGAATCATAACTGCTGGGGATGAAGGCATAAGCTCTTCCCTCACTGTGGCTATACAATGATGAATGTAATTTGGCACCACATGTCTGAAAGGAATTCAGGAAAACTGTGCACACGGTGTATGTTCAGTTCAGCATTACTGTAAGCAATAGAATTTCGATGCATATGTAATCTGCTTGTGCTAGTGAGCAAAGCAATTCTTTGGGTTTCTTTTCTCTTGTGTAGAAATAATCTGTAGGCTGGTGAATAGTTTTTAAAATCCCATATCTAGGGTTGCTTCGTGACATTAACAGAGAGGGTGTAGGTATTCCAGATCATTTTGAAATGTCAGATGATTCTAGAAATGAATCAGTCTTTCTATAGAATATTTTAGATGTGGTAGTGTGGGGAAAACAAGCAAGAAGTTTCTCTTTTTAAGGGGCCTGAATTTAAATTATCAATAAAATGGAAACATTAATAGTTTTGCATTATTTTAAATAAAAGTATGTATTAATTTTAGTTATTTTTTTAAATTGGATGCAATATTTATTTAGTTTTTCAGTTTAAATTTAACCAAGAAGATGATCCATAATAAAAATTTACAAAAGCATAGTTTTTAATGTCTAAAAATATTTTCTAGTGGTATCATTAAAAAAGAAAGGACAGATAAAATGTTATGTTAAAATATCTATTGAAAATGTCTCAAAAATAACTTCCAAATATTTGTTATGAGCAGTTTAATGTTTTGTGGAGTTGGAATATAAAATATATGTGTGTAGGACAAAGGAAGTAATAAAAATCACAATGTGTGATATCCAGAAAATACGATTCCTGTCATCTTCTCTGTTGTTAAATAGACATAGTTCACAAATTCAAACTAAGATGGATTTGAAGTCAGCAAAAATATTTGCAAGTATATTTTCCTATTCCTTTTGGATTTTGTATTAAAAAATGCAAACTGAATTATTTCTTCATGTTTTAAAAATCCATATGGTTCAAGTAAAATAGCTCAAATGTAGGCCAAAAGTGTTCCTTCTGGGAGTTTCTGTCCAAGATGACCTTTCAGGTGAAGCGGTCCATGCTTTGAATGCCTTCTTGGGGTCCTCTTCTGCTGTGAGGAGACACACGGAAGGTGTGAGTGTCCATCTGGAAACAGTTCTACGTCCGACCTTTGTTCTTGGCTCCTTCGCTGAAGACTGTTAGAAAAGGGTTTCAAACCTGATAAAGACTTCATTCTTCATGACTGTGCTCGTCTGGAATCTCTGTGAGACTTGTCCTCTCCAACATTGGTATGGGAAGCTGTAGGCATGGGTCAGAGGATGGCCTTGTCAGGCATCAATGGGAGGAGTGGTCCTTGGTCCTAAGAAGGCTGGATAGATGCCCCAGTGTAGGTGAGGTGGGCATAGGTGGGTGGGTGTTGGAATACCCTCATGGAAACAGGGGGAGGGGGCAAGTGATGGGGGCTTCAGAAGCGGGCACTGGGAAAGGGGATGACATTTGAAATGTAAATAAAGAAAATATCCAATAAAAAAGAGAAAAATAAAATAAATAAAGAAATAAAGAAAGCACATGCTGCTTTTTTGGAGGAATGGTATCCCACTCCCAGTACCCAGATTCAGGAGCTCTGATGAGCCTTCTGGATTCAATCCAAACCCATGCATGTACATAACCAAGCATTTTTAAAAATCTAAAAATTACTCAGCACATTCAAATATTATAATGAATTATTGTTCAGAAATTCCACATCAAAAGGACAACATTCCCACGTTCTTTGACAACTGAAGCAAATTTATCCACTTTAGAATGGTTCAATAGTTGAAATGATCAATACTGAATATACCACAAGAAGTACTGAACCATCTCAGGCAAGTAGAAAATGAAGATTGGAATTAGTATGAATGATTTTAGCCTTCAATCTATACTTTAAACAGAGAAGAGGCATTATCACAGAATTTCATTATTAAAGGTAATTTCCCCAGAACTGTGAGATCAGTGCAAAAAGTCAATAACATAATTTGCTTTTGAAAAGATGGCTGCTAATATTTTAGTGGAATCTTCCTAGTTAGCTCTTATACTAATACCTACAATTATGTAATCAGACAGTCATGGTCTGTAGTTTTTGCATTAATACAAAAATATCAAACAAACAAACAAACAACAACCTGACAAGCATATAATACAGTTTTCTTGCTCCATTTAGGAGGCTGAACATTAAGCCATAAACAACAGCCATTGCTGAATTAGATGCAACAAAAGCAGTTGAGAATTTAAAACCAACACACCATCAGGAGGCAGAGCACCTATTACTTGATCACACGATGTGCTTGTGTAAAACAATTCAGTGGCCATGAAATTCTGGCTCATAGTTTAAAGAAGAAAAAAGGTTGAATTATAGCAACTCTATACTCCCTAGAGAGACTCCACTGACACAAATATTGTCATGGGAGTCATAACATACAATTCTGACTAGAGTAAGACAGTAGAAAGGCAAAACTGAGCCATGACATTATATGGAGAAAGCAGCTAAGCATGTGTCTATTTTCCACTTACAATGGAATTCTACAAGGACAAAGATGCTAATTTCAAATACCACGTAGAGTCATCACATCTAAATAACTGAACAGACTTTCTGATGTAGGTAACTATGTTAAAACCACTATGCATGATAGCTGAGAGAGCAGATATCTTACCAAGACGGGTTCTGAAGAATGGAAGAAATGTTCTTAGAATCTTCTTCCATCCTGAAGATAGAGATGCCAGTTCTTAGGGGTGTTTGAACCACAGTCACTAGCTTGTGAGGAAGGAATGAGCTAAAGTCCCTTCGACCTTCTTTAGTCATATTTCTGGGCACATGTGTGAGTCAAAATTCATTTAAGGAAAAGACCTGTGCCCAAGTCTCCTCTCATTCTTTCTAATTTTGTTACCACACCAGCATGAAATCATTAGAGTGTTTAGCTGGGCATTAGTAATTCGGAGAAAGCCGAAAAATCAAATTCAGTGGAGATGAAAATGTGCAAGGAAGTGGAAGACATTTTTCATGATGCAGCTGAATATTTTCTCAAGAGGGAAATTGATTCGTTTTTCCTGTTGGTTTCCCAGCACTGCCTGCTTACAGCCTGGCTTGATTTGGCCCCTAGCCCTATGGGGGCGGGGGGCATTCTGAGTGGGTTTATTTTGATACTGACTACAGTGTTGCTTCACTTTACATATTTGGATTGTATTCCTGGCAATAACAACAGCATGTCAGACTTCTGCACTAATTTTCCTTAAGTCCAGGTATCTGAAATGGGTGAATCAGAAGCTTCCAGAGAACTAAAGAAGTGTCTGTGTCAACTTATTCCAATTTATGTGTTTAATTAATTAATGTATGGTCAGAGACAAATGTCTATGTAGTCTGTATTGTTTGTAGAGCTTCTTGCACTTGTGAAATTCTCTTTTGAAATATATTTTAGAAATTGTGGGAAAGGTTTTTTTTATTAAAAATGTAACAGAACTATTAAGTCACACAAGATTGTTATATTTCCTTTAATTTTTTTGTTAGAGTAATTCAATAAGCAATACTTCATTTTTTTCTGTTTTTTGTGTATTTTGGTAAGATGTATAACATGATGTTTAGTCAAGTTCTTTGTTACATCATGTTTTGGGAAATATTTCTCATACAGAGATATTTAAAGAAAAGTGTCTGTTTTTCTATATATGGATATATGATGAAATGTCAACATTTTATTTGATGGACAGCTGGAAGAGAGCTATGGCCTTAGTGGACTTCGAGTAATTAAATTACTAACCTGATCATAAATGATTTAACTATGAATATAGCTGAGGTAATTTTAGTGAAATCATCAAACACCCCATTGTAAGACGTTTTATGGGTAGATATTGGAATTTGAAACAACCCTAGCTTTTACATTAACCTCACTCATGTGATGAAAGGAAGACATCAAAGCTTTGTCTTTTGGAGACCTGTCTTTCTGGAGCTGACTACGTGGCCCTCAGTGTGGGCCCTGCTTGTTTAACATGTGTGAATCCTGACATTTGATGACTGGGGTGCACCAACAGATGTGGTGGCCCTTGTCTGTAATCCCAGTACTGTGAAGGAAGAAGCAGAAAGATGAGAAGATGAGAACTATCTAAGCCTCATTTATTTTCCAGTGGTTTTCTGAGTCTGCACTGTCTCTTTCAGTAGAAGACGCTGGTGCCCACTGAGCCTTGCTGTTGTGGAGTTGTGACTATGTTACCCTTATATCAACTTGTGCTGCATTTGAGGTTGCAGAACTCTATCTGCATGTACATCGCAACTTCTGATTCTTCGTGCTGTCCCGGCAGTACTGGGAGTTTAAGAAGCTCACGGACACTTTCCAAAGCTGTATGGAAATGTATCTCACAGCTGACAAATTACTGAGCTGGACACCTTATCAGATAATTTTTTCCTTGTTTTACTGATTGATAGCACAATGCTGAACCACACAGGCAGCCTAGTACCCAGCTGTACACGCATGCAGAAAAGAGATCTTCTCTGACAGCATGAGTGTTTTTCCTGCATAATGGAACTAACTGCAAAGGAAGAACATACCATTTTCCTACTGAAAGTGAAAGTGCCGATGTCTTCAGAACCCTAAGATGAGTTGAAGCTGCTGCATCGGGTGTTGTAGTTCTTGGCACAGAGTTTGCCTGATGATCTCAGTACCACAACTGGCCTGAAAGTAAATACTCAAACAGCTCTTTGGGCTCTTATAGTTTCAGAAAAATTTCAAAGTGGCATCTCAGTAGTATTACCTGAAAAAGCAAGGAGAGATTGAATATAGAAAACACTGAGGCACCTATCTTCCTACAGTCCCAATAAACATATTTCCATGGTTTCTATCAATTTTGATTCCATCAAACCAAAATGCACTCCTAATGTGGAAATGTGGCTTTGGTTTCTAGTCTAAACATGAACATGATCTTTTCCACTCAAGCAATATTAGCAAACAAAAGAGATGGTGATTGTAATTTTTGAAGTATAAATGTAGAGCTAGCCTCAGGCAGAATTTTAATTTGAGAAAGATTTTTCTTGCTGGGACCATCTACTCTCTATTCCAACTTATGTATTACAATACTTTGTGCCAAAACCTAAGACTTTGAAACACTTCCCTGCGCGAAAGGTGAAGTGTCTGCTTTCGGTTATGTGTTATACAGTGAGTGAGAAGGGAACATAATGTTAGAAACAGAGCCATGGCTTACAAAGTGTAAGCACAGGACTTTACTTGGAACCTGAGATGAAGCAAGAGTGGGTACGCAGAACATGGAGCTTTTACTCTTGTTTTTTTGTTTGTTTGTTTTATTTTATTATTTTATGTGTATGAGTTTGGACTGCATATATGTCTGTGTATCATGAATTTTGATTGGCTCCAGAGGCCAGAAGCGCACGTCAGATCTCTGGAAATAGAGTTATAGACAATTGCAAGCTGTCTTGTGGGAACTAGGAACTGTACCCAGGCTTTCTGGAAAAGCAGACAATACTCCTAACCACTGAGCAATTGTGCCAGCCCCTTTATTCAAGTTTGAACTAAAAATTAAAGAAAAAAAAAAAACAGTAAAATGTTGTATATTGATGGGAAAGTAGAAAATGAGGGGATGTATCTCTGATAGTTTTTACTTGCTGAGATAATTCATTAAATAATGATGAATCTGAAATCCAGCCTTTAACACTGATTGTCCTCAGCATAACAAACTCACTTTTTTCCTGGCAGAATGAGCCCTGATAAATACTCTCTCAGTTGTGACCAACTGACTATGTGTCTAATCTCTGAGAGCAATGTGGACTGAGAGCTGCAACTTGCCATCAGAAATTTGATCCTCTGGTAACATTTTAATTGAAATAAGTACTAGTACAGTTGTGGAGACTCTAGATGATCAGTTGTGAAAGGTTATAAGCAAGAAGGATTACTGAGGGTTTCAGACACTTGCCAACACATCTCAGAGAAATGAAAGCTGGAAGAAAATATGTGAAGGTCTAGACTTTTCCATGATAGGATTAGAAGAACAAGCTCCTGGGTGGGCAACTGGGCTCTGTAGAAACTGATACAAAAATATATACGCCTGTTTTTTTTAATTACATCATCACCTATGAGTCCAGTGGAGGCTAAACCCAGATGCAGTTGTCCCCACATCACAGTCATGTGAGCTGTTGATTTTGCATATGTCTATCGTTTAAACCTGTTTTTACTACTTCTTCTAAATATTCCCCTTTAGTGGTGGTGTTATTTATTTATTTATTTATTTATTTATTTACAGTGACAAATTTAGGAACAATATCAATTATACTCACTGTGTTCTCTGGTTTTGTTTGTATTTTTTGTTGTTTTGTTTTGAGCAAGACACATACTCTTAAAGATAAGAGGGAGTAGAGGCTATTGACACAGGAGTGAAGAAAGTTAATGGCTGTAAGTAAGAGAAAGCTCAGTGAATACCCTGAAGAATGGTACTAAAATTAATTTAGATTCTAAAACCTGCATTTTCTGGAGAATTCTCCAGGAAGATTCCATTAGCCTGGGTTACAACTTTCTGTATGCCTAGGATGAGAGATATATTGCCCCATAGGTTACTGGTAACTTCAGAATGCCTTATTTCTAAGTTTCATGTCTTAACTTCAAAACATTTGTATTAAGTGTAATTAACAAACATTACTTTATACACCAGAGTGTGAGTGATTAATTCAACCAATTTCAGCATCAAATTATGGCATTGTATACAACCTATATTATCTTCCATGAAGAAGCTATGAAGTGTTACAAATATGTTTTCTATATTGTAGAATAATCAGAGAAAGCACTAAATAGCACTTCATGAAATCTCTTCATTAAATAAGATTAGTCAGAACCTACAAAATATTCACAAAATCTAGACAAACTGGCAGATATTCTCTTTTACATTCCAGTGCCTTATTTGGGACCCATGAAATGGCCTTCACCTGAATGATCACTTTCTTAATAAATCCCAAGGCACCTTTAGAGGCATTAACATATTCTTATTGATAGTTTGAATGCCATTTAAAATCTTATCTATCTATCTATCTATCTATCTATCTATCTATCTATCTATCTATCATCTATCTATCTATTTGGTTTTTCGAGACAGGGTTTCTCTGTATAGCCCTGGCTGTCCTGGAACTCACTTTGTATACCAGGCTGGCCTCGAACTCAGAAATCCACCTGCCTCTGCCTCCCAAGTGCTGGGATTAAAGGTGTGTGCCCCCATGCCCAGCTGCCATTTAAAATCTTCAGCCTTGGAATTGATCTCAGTAATGGAAACTGCTATGAAAGAAAGGTTTCCTGGCCAATCAGGTAGCTGTTTCTGCTGGCTACAGTCCACTTCCTAAGCACCCACAGGGAAGCTTCTTGCAAACAACCTAGATGTCCCTTAACAGAAAAATGGCTAAAGAAAATACTGTACATTTACACAATAGAGTATTGCTCTGTAGTTTTAATAATGACATCATGAAATCTGCAAGCAAATAGATGAAACTAGGAAAAAAAAATCATCCTGAGTGAAGTAACAAAGACACAAAAAGGTAAGTGTAGTATACATTTACAGTTATGTGGATATTCATCATTAAATAAATGATAACGAGGCTGCAATCAATAGATGCAGAGAGGCTAGTATAAGGGTAGGTCTTTGCAGAGGACACATGAATCTCCCTGGGAGGGGAAAATAGAATAGATTCTATGGGTGGACTGAAGTTACCAGAGATAGGAACAGGAGAATCAGGTGGCTAGCAGAGGGGAGATCAGATGGAAGGATGGAATTCTGAGAGAAACAGCTAGAATTAAGGGACATTTCAGTTGTACAGAAACTTTCTCAAATACATGAAAGTGTTCATATTAAGTTTCCAAATAATAGGATAGATGGAGTTCCAGTTGGCCATTTCTTGTCACCAAATAAAATTTCCAGATTTGAGACTGGATTACATCCAGTTGAGTTGTTGGTCAAAGGGGTTCCATGAAAATCCTAGAACAATACAGGCTGTTGCTAAAACAGTAGGTTACTCCCCTATACTTAACACTGCTTTATTGACCAACATCCAGAGACAAGATATTCCAGAGACTTGAGGTAAAATCAAATACTACTTGTCTTATGGAGAAAATGTAGTGATATAATCACCCCTAGTGAGATTCTGCTACACTCATAAATGAGTACCTTATTTAGTTTTCATCAGAGAAGCTCCCTCCTTCAGCAGATAGGAATAAATAAATGCAGAGACATACAGCCAGATATTACAGAGAGAGAGAGACCTTATATCATACATCTATAAATGGGATGCTCTGTTAAATCTATCCTCTCAGATCTGAGAAAATCACACATTAGAGGAGCCTGAAATAGTGTAAGAGCCAGAGAGGATGGAAGTCACCAGGAGTACAAGACACTTTGAATCAACCAAGCCCGGTTCATATGACCTCACAGAGTTGAAGCCAACAAGCATATGGCCTGCATGGGTCTGCACAAGGTACTCTGTGCATGTATTACAACTTTCAGGTTAGTATTTTATGAGACCCCTGAGTGTGTGAATAAGTGGGTCTTTCATTCTTGTGCCTTCTCTTGGCGTTCTTTTCTTTCAGTTGGTTTACCTTGACTACCTTCAGTGTGGTGGGTTTTAAATTATCTTATTCTATTTTACTTTGTCATGTTTTATTGCTACTTCTTAGAAGCCTGCTCTTTTCTAGTGAGAAATTAAAAGGGAGTGAATCCAGTTGTTGAAAGAAAGGAGAAACTGAGAGGAACACAGAGGAGACTATAATCACAATATATTATATGAAGAAATAAAGTACATTAAATAATGGAGGAAATAAATGAACATATACATAAAAACATACAAAAAATAAAATGTGGATTGTGATCTACTCAGTCTGAGATGGGATCTAAAACTTTACATTACTCAAAGTTCCACATAGCATCCATGCTATAGGTCTACAGAATACCTTTTATATGACAGGACCTCCAGTTATTGAGGAATTTTATAGTTAAGATGCTAGGTTTAACCACATGAAGTGGAAAAATGGAACAGAAAACTAGAAAAGGTAAAATTAATAGTGGTATTCAGAGGCTAACTCTAAGAAAACAGATAACACTACAGATGGGTACATAATCTAGCTGAACTTGGTTCATAAGCAGAGAATGCCAATGTATCTTAAACTATATAGATTTCTAAGATTTGAGATAAAATAAACTTCTCTACCACCTTAAGTAACACACCCTCTTTTTCTTTTCTGTGTTACTTTTTTTTTTTCTCCTGCTTGGGCATGATTCCAGAGTAAACAAAGTGAACTAAGAAAGGTTGAAATTAATGACCACAAAAAACTGTGTTGAGATAGATATGAGCCTTTGAATAGTTCATACAATTGGAAAATATTCTCTCCTAGCGAGACAAGCCAATGTACACATTAGCATTTAGGAGCAGTGCTTGTGAGACCCTACCCTTAGATAAGTGGCCCTGGACAGCTGATGGGTCTGGCAGAGGGAAAGTCAGTTTCTTTGAAGTGTGGTAGCTTGTACTCCAAACCTCCTCCACTGAGTGCCCCCACTGAGTGTATGTGCAGGACATTTTGGAAAGGGTGGGCTATTAACCCAGAAAAGACCTGGACATTAGGAGAAGCAATGGTAGGGTATAGATTTTGGAACAGTTAAGAGGAAGAGTAGGGGTGAATATAATCAAAATATATTCAATATATAAAATTCTCAAAATAAATCAATGAATATATTACATTAAAAAGTAAAATGCACAAACAAAAGATAAAGAAAAAATGTTTAAAGCCCTAAGTGCCTACACTAAAATATCAGAGTGATCACAAATAGATGACATAATGATAAACTTAAGAGTTGAAAACAAGAAAAACCAAACCCAAATCCAACAGATAACAAGACATAAAAAATTAAGTAATTTTAATTTTTTATTTGTTTATTAAAAATAAAATAAAAACAAGACATAATGAAAATAAAAATAAATGAAATTGAAACAAAGAAAAAAATGCAAAGAATCAATGAATCTAAAAGTGGGTTCTCTGAGGAGATAAACAAGACTGAAAGACCCTTGGCTCAACTATCTAAAAGGAAGAGAAGAACCAAATTAACAGAATGAAATAAAAACATTACAACAGATTCCAAAGAAATTCCAAGGTTAATTTTTCTTGCCTTCTTGTTCCAGCTAGAGTGTCTATATTAAAAACGTCTGGGGCCAGTGAACAACTCGTTCTTGGTTCTGATTTTAATGAGATCACTTCAGTCGTTTTCCATTTTTTTCCATGTTGGCTGTGGGTTTGTCATATCCATCCTTTATCCTGTTGAGGTATATTCCCTGAGGTATGGTTCTACAATGAAAACTTCATCCCTGAAAAGCTTTAAAAGCCTGTACTCCATTAAGTTGGAAAGTCTAAAAGAAATGCGTGCATTTACTTGTTCATCGGAACTACCAAAGTTAATCCAGGAAGAGATGAGCAATCTAATCAGATCCATAACAAAGGAGGAAATTGAAAGAATAATAAAAACCTTTTGAGTATAGAAAGTCCAGGCTGAGTGGGTTCACAGTAGACTTTTACTGGACTTTCAATGAAGAACTATAACCAATACCCCTTAACTTAAATGCAGACACTATTGCATACACCAGCAGGACATTGCTGAAAGGATCCTGATATAGCTGTCTCCTGGGAGGCTTTGACAGTTCCTGACAAATGCAGAAGTGGATGCTCACAATCATCTATAGGGCAGAACACAGGGTCCCCACTGTAGGAGCTAGAGAGAGTACCCAAGAGCTGTAGGGGTCTGCAAACCTATAGATGGAATAACAATATGAACTAATCAGAACCCCCAGAGCTCATGTCTCTAGCTGTATATGTATTAGAAGATGGCCTAGTTGGCCATTATTGGGGAAGAAAGGCCCTTGGTCTAGCAATGTTTACAGGCCCTGGTACAGGGGAATGCCAGGGCCAAGAAGTGGGAGAGGGAGGGTAGGGGAGCAGGGCGGGGGGAGGATATAGGGGACTTTTGGATAACACTTGAAATGTAAATGAAGAAACTCTCTAATAATAATAAAAAAAAGAAAATAGAAACAAATATGTCACCCCTGTATGCGTTATATGAAGCCAGTGGTGCTCTAATATCCAAAGCAGAAAAGGAACAACAAAAAACAAAACTACAGGCAGATATTCCTGATGAATAGAGATGTAAAAATTCTCAATAAAGTACTAGCAAACTTTCTCACGCACATATCAAGACGCTCATCTACAAATATCATGTTGACTTTACCCTGATTACAGGACTGGTTCAACATACATAACTCAATAAATATATATAATACATAAAATATATAAAATATATAATATATAAATAATCATATAAATGGATTTAGAGACAAAAACAATCACATGATGTTCTCAAAAGGCAAAAATATCTTTGACAAAATCTAACATACATTCATAACCAAATTCCTAGAGAAACTGGGACTAGAGGAAAGGAACAGACCTCAACATAATAAAGATTATGTATGACAAACCCACCACTAACATGGGGAAAAACTCAAAACAATCTCATTAAAATAATTAACAGGACACTGTTGTTCAAAAGCATCAGTTTATTTCAATATAGTAATATGAGATAAAGCAATAAGACAAGAGGAGAAGATTTTTTGGATACAAACAGGAAAAATCAGTGTATCCCTATTTGCAGATTATATGAGGTTATACATAAAACAATCCTATCAGAAAACTTCTAGAAGCAATTAAAAATTCCAACAAAGTGGTATGGTACAAATGAACTTAAAAATGTTCATAGATTTTTAAAATATATATACATTAACAACACACTAAGAAAGATATGATGAACACATTCCCATTTTCAGTAGTATCAAAGACAATAAAATAACTTATAGCAAGCCCGCCAAAGCTGTAGAAGAACTCTTTAAATGAAAACTTTATAAATCTACACACCTATGGTCACTTGATCTTTGACAAGGGAGCTAAAACCATCCAGTGGAAAAAGGACAGCATCTTCAATAAATGGTGCTGGCACAACTGGCTGTTATCATGCAGAAGAATGCAAATTCGTCCATTCTTATCCCCTTGCACAAAGCTTAAGTTGAAGTGGATCAAAGACCTCCACATAAAACCAGAGACACTGAAATTTATAGAAGAGAAAGTGGGGAAAACCCTCGAAGATATGGGCACAGGGGGAAAATTCCTAAACAGAACAGCAATGGCCTGTGCGGTAAGATCAAGAATTGACAAACTGACAAAAAGTCCACCAACAGATTGGGAAAGGATTTTTACCAATTCTAAATCTGATAGGGGACTAATATCCAACATAGACAAAGAGCTCAAGAAGCTGGACTCCAGAAAAACGAATAACCCCATTAAAAATGGGATACAGAGCTAAACAAAGAATTCTCAACTGAGGAATTCCCAATGGCTGAGAAACACCTGAAAAAATGTTCAACATCCTTAATCATCAGGGAAATGCAAATGAAAACAACACTGAGATTCCACCTCACATCAGTCAGAATGGCTAAGATAAAAAATTCAGGTGGCAGCAGATGCTGGCTAGGATGTGGAGAAAGAGGAACACTCCTCCATTGCTGGTGGGATTGCAAGCTTGTACAACCACTCTGGAAGTCAGTCTGGCGCTTTCTCAGAAAATTGGACATAGTACTACCAGAGGATCCAGCAATACCTCTCCTGGGCATATACCCAGAAGATGTTCCAACTGGTAAAAAGGACACATGCTCCACTATGTTCATTGCAGCCTTATTTATAATAGCCAGAAGCTGGAAAGAACCCAGATGTCCCTCGACAGAGGAATGGATACAGAAAATGTGGTACATTTACACAATGGAGTACTATTCTGCTATTAAAAAATGAATTTATGAAATTCTTGGGCAAATGGATGTATCTGGAGGATATAATCCTTAGTAAGGTAACCCAATCACAAAAGAAGTCATTGGATATGCGCTCACTGATAAGTGGATATTAGCCCAGAAACTTAGAATACCCAAGATGCAATTTGCAAAACACAAGAAAATCAAGAAGGAAGACCAGCATGTGGATACTTCATTCCTGAATAGGAAACAAAATACCCATGAAAGGAGTTACAGAGACGAAGTGTAGAGCTAAGATGAAAGGATGGACCATCCAGAGACTACCCCACCGGGGTCACTAAACTCAGACACTATTGCATAGGACAGCAAGTGTTTACTGAAGAGACCCTGATATAGCTGTTGCTTACAGAAGTGGATGCTCACAGTCATCTATATGATGGAACACAGGGCCCCCAAAGGAGAAGCTAGAGATAAAACCCCAGTAGCTGAAGGCGTCTGCAACCCTAGAAGAGGAACAACAATATGAACTAACCAGAACCCTCAGAACTCGTGTCTCTAGCTCCATATGTAGCAGAAGATGGCCTAGTAGGTCATCATTGGGAAGAGAGGCACCTTGGTATTGCAATCTTTATATGCCCCAATACAGGGGAACGCCAGGGCCAAGAAGTGGGAGTGGGTGGGCAGGGGAGCAGGGCGGGGGGGGGAGTGGAGAGGGAACTTTCAGGATAGCATTTGAAATGTAAATTAAGAAAATATCTCATAAAAAAATGAAAGAAAAAAGAAGAAAACTTTAATCTCTGAAGTACTAAAAAAGACACTAGGGAATGGACATAGCTGTGTTTCTAAATTGAAACAATTAATATTGTTAAACAACTATGCTTCCAGATTTATGCAATCCCAATCAAAATGGCCAAGATAGTCTGCACAGAAGATAAAAAAAAACTATACTATAAGTTTAGTTTTACTATAAACTATACTATAAGTTTACTTATTACTATAAGCCTATAGTAATGAAAACAAGAAGACTCATATATGAGTACTGATAACTACAGTCTTTTGATATTTGATTAAGAGGCTAAAAACATATATTACAGAAAAAAAAACAAACCAGCCTCTTCCACATATGTTCTTGGAAAATTGGACATCTGTATGGAGAAAAATAAAATTAAAGCTGTATCCATTATCCTGCACACAAATTAAAATCGAATTGACATGGAGCTACGTACTCAATTTGATACCCAAGAAAGTAAAACTGTTAGGAGAAAATACATATGAAGTACTGTAAAAGATAAAGGTATAAGAAAGGAAGTTCTGTATAGGACCCCATTTGCCAAGGATGTAAGGCTAACAATTGACAAAGCAGGATCTCATAAAATATAACCGATTCTGTACACGTAAGGAAACAGTAAATTAAGTTAAAAAGAAACCTTCAGAAAAGAATAGAATATATTAAATCATATATTTCTTATTCAAAAATCAAAGTCAAGGAAACAATGGCCTAAGTTTAAAAATAGGCTAGGGACCTAAACAGAGAGTTCTCAACAAAAGTTATACAGTGGCTAGTAAATATTTCAAATACCCTTACCTGTTAGGCAAATGGAAACAGCTCTGAAATGTTTCTCTCACTCTAGACAGAATGGCAAAAATCAACAAGACAATGGGAAAACAATGCTTGCTAGACTGTGGGGAGAGGGGAACCCCTGTTCAAGGTTGGTGGAATTTCAAGTTGGCAAAAACCCTCCAGAAATCTGTATGAAGAATCCTCAAATTCTAAATATAAACCTACCACATGTAATAAAGAGAACAATTCATCAAGGAAAAAAAAATTATCACATGACCCAGCTCTTCTGCCCCTTGCCATATTCCCAAAGAACTCAAGGTCCTGCTCCACAGATACCTGCTCAGCTATGTTCATTGCTTCTCTATTCCCAATAGCTAGGAAATGGAAACAATCTAAATGTCCTTTAGCTGATGAATACTGAAAATGGAGCACATATACACTATGGAATACTATCCAGCTGTAAAGGAAAATAAAATCATGAGCTTTAGAGGCAAATTGATGCACCTAGAAAAGATTTTATTGAATGAGGTAATCCAGACCAAGAAAGACCCAAAACTGCCACATGCTCTCCCTCAGCTCCAAACCTTCAAATGGAAGTATCCAGTGGGGGAAACCTATAGAAACCGAGAAAGTATAATGGAACCATACACTGGGGATGAGGGTGGGCTTGTGTGGTAAATAGGAGATACAAGGGACGTGAAGGGAGTAATGGGGAAAAAAGAACAAGGAGTTAGGCTCCAGTTGGAGAGGGAGGAGTAAAATTAGTACAAAAGGAGGAGAGAGGAGAGACAAATATCACCAATGTCATTTGATAATGTCTCAAGTAAACATACCATTTTATAGTTATTTGAATAATTATACATAAGACACAAATGTGTATGTATACTCACTATGCATGCATACATCTCTCTCTGTTTATATGTGTGTGTTTGTCTGTGTGTGTGTGTGTGTGTCTCTCTGTGTGTGTCTCTCTGTGTGTGTCTGTGCATGTGTGAGTGTGTGTGTGTGTGTGTGTGTGTATGTGTGTGCGCGTGTGTCTTATGGATGTTATGCCTGACACTTGGGCTGACAATGCTCCCAGCAAGAGCCATAGATTAACAACAACAACAACAACAACAACAACAAAAATAACCCAGTACAAGTCATGAGAAACCTCCTATCAAGTGGTTAGGGTAATTCAAATGAGTCCCAAAGCAATCCACAGTCATTGTGGCCCTTGAGTATCTCTCAAAGATTGAAGGTAAACCTCTATTGCTAAAGACATCACTAGTACACAAGCCTCTGATTATTTGACTTGAATCTAACTTGAAAGCCTCATTCCTATGGTATAGGTTCCATAGTATCAAAAAGCACTGTAAAAGCTGCCAAAAAGTGAGGCAATTAAACTCATACCCAGTTGTGACAAATATGAACCACAACAACGACAGATATCTGTTGAGGTGCAATAGTGGCACTCACATGTTGGTAGTAACCACCAGCTGTCTATGTGGATTTAAGGCCTTCTCAACAGGAAGTAAATCATACCTGGTACTAGGAATTTAGTCAACTTCCTAAGGCTAGTGAGGTCATGCATCATAGAAGAAAGTTTATGCTAGACCAGTATACTTCCTTAAATACATCTTAAATCCTATTCTTATATCTACAGACAAGTGTAACTATCATCCTTAATTAAAGAACATTCTTTTAAAGCAAATGGAAACAATTATAGAAAAGCAGAGCTGGACATAATGCAGAAATCAATGGCTTATCTGGAGTCCAGCCCCAGTGAATACATCTGCAGCACAGCTCCTGGATTTATGGCTCGGGGAACATTGTGGAAGAGGAAGCTGAAGGTTGTAATGAAAGAGAACCAGGAAGTCTGCTGTGAAAATGAATCTCATAGACATGGTTGCATACACAAGAGTGGAACCATGACAATGTCAAAAGACATGCTAACATGGATGGGGATAAATCTCAGTGGGGTCCCACCCTTATACATTGACTTAAACGACAGATGACTCCTGAGAGAGGGAGATTAACGTCTTCCAGGAATAAGTACCAAGTTGACCAATATAGAAATGCTCACCTTAGAAACCATAGGAACACACAACAAAAACCAACTCAACAGGTTGTATTTATATAGATAGATATATAGAGATAGAAAGAGAGATACATACATATATACATACATAAAGTATGTGTGTATCTATATCGATATAGATATCGATATCGATATAGATATAGATATAGATATAGATATAGATATAGATATAGATATAGATCTGTGAGTGTGTATGTGTGTATGTGTGTGTGTGTGCGTGCGTGCGTGTGTGTGTGTGTGTGTGTGTGTGTGTATGTGGCAACCAATAAAAAGGTTTTTCAATTTGAAAGCAGGAGGACTTGGAGGAGGGAAGAGAAAGAGAGAAGTGATGTAATAATATCTTCATTAACATGAATTTTAAAATAAAATAAAGATGCTAAGGAAAACATAAGCATAACCCTGGAAACTTGAATTATTATCTCAAAAATGCAACACAAAATACTTGTTTCATTTGAATTTCCAGGACTGTAGTGATTAGAAAAATACACAAGTGGCCACAAATATGCCCTGTGAATGAGAAAATGGTTTACAAATTTAAGATGTGGCTCTATGGGTTCCTCGTGTCGCCATATAGTAGAAAAGCAAATGTTATAACTTGCCCAGTCTTACGGAAGTATGGAAATGCATGTAGTTTCTGAATGGGGAAGGTTCAGTGTCTTGTTCGAATACAGTATTTTCAGATTTTTAAAAGCCGTCTGCCTTCATGTAAATCGAGTTGAGTAATGTAGAAAGTATTTTCTTTGTAAAATAAAAGTTTAAAATAAATTACCTTATTAAATTTTTTTCTGGTTCAACCCCAGGGGACTCAAGATCATAAAAAGCAGAGAAATCATATCTTGCTTAATACTTCTTATTTTCTCTTCCTTAAGTTGTTAGGGTTTTGTTTTTTATTGCTTGTGCACATTTAAGGTTTTATTCCTACACGTGTGTATTGTATATACACAAATCCCTTGCTCACACATCATTTCAACCTCCTAATGCATTGTGGGAATGAGCCACCTGGCATGCAGTTGAACATAATTTCCTTTAACGAGAACCATAGGGTACTTAACGACTCACAGTGTGGGCATGGGCTCCAGCTGTCTGTGGTGCTTCACACTGACTGGAATACAGGCAGATAAAATATGTTTAGATTTCCCCCAAAGCAAGTTATTTGAATTCATAGCCATCTGTCTGAAAGGTAAGAACGCTTCTAGCTTACACACACACACACACACACACACACACACTTAATCCATGTTTATTTTTGAATTTATGACTGAGTGGGTATAGTCTAATCAACCTGAAATCCAAAATGCTGGATTTGGATTCAGAGAAAGAAAAATGGGGTGAGGGTGGAAGGGAATTAAACTAGAGACTGCCTAATTCAGAGTTTCCTCTACCTGGATCCACCATGTCTGGCCACCAACAGCGCTTCCTCCACTGATCCAGTCTGGCTCAGACATGTCTGGTGTACATTTTACTTGACCTGAGAGTTCTGGTAAAGAGATTTATCTACCAAACGTCAAGGAGGTTGCCAGATTCAACAGACATCGGCTTAACTACATGGCGTCGCATGTTGCCAGTGTTAGGTTATTTGATTTCTTTTCCTTCTAGGCTTTTATTTGAGGCCTGTCCAAGAATATTGATTTCTCGCATTGAAAATTTGTTCTCTCCATGGAGAATCTTATTGCTTCCCTCCTACAGTGATTATAAGTTTAATGGAGCTTTTTTATAATGACGAGTTTCCAGTGGGCTGTAGGTTTGAATAACATTAATTTTCTTAATGAACCTATTGCCTTTTATTTTCAATGAATTATTGGATGTTTTGCTTTATAATAATAAACTTTACACCTTTGGATAGAGGTACAAGCAAATTGGTAGAGTGCATACTTCATGCCTGCAAGATCATTTCTGACTTTCCAGACAGTTTTAAAATCTATTTTCTGCGTAGTGTCATTACATGAGAATTGTACTTCTAATGAAAGGCTTGTGCATTGTTTCATTTACATTTTGTAATGAATATATTACTTTGGGTTTGCATAAACTTTAGGAAGCCAGTACACATCGTTTCCCATACTCCACACCCAGTTTCTGTGACATTTGAGCAATGGACTTTACGCAAATCATGAGTCACAACTGTTCATACTATTATTAATTAAATTCTAATTGTTCTGCAGGCTTATTAGTGTCTCTTTTCTGGATTCAAATTCTAGTCAGGGTATACATTATATGCTTCATCCTCCTGGGTGGTGTACAGATGCCCTCTTGGACCTTTGGTTGGGGTGGGCTTGGTGAGCTTGAGAACAGAGTTGTATAAAAGTTTATCAGTTGAAACTATTAGAAGGTTTTCCTCATGGTTAACTTGAAAATGTAGATTTGAGAGGGAAAGGCTACAGAGCAGAATTGCAGTTCTCATCACATCTTATCACGGGTACCTGCCAACTACATCACGCATCACTCCTGCTGTGAACCTCTCCCCACCATTGAAACATTCTCTGACGTTTCCTCCTAGTGTAGTCTCGCTTTTCTCCTCTTGGCAGCACTGACTGGGAGGAATTTGTTATACACTGACCACAGTTGATGAATGGATGCTTAGTTTTAGGTAATATCTTGGCAGGGCCATGGCTCTTGAATATATAGTTAATAAGTATTCTGGATATTTCTCTGATGATAATTACTTGGATAAGACTGACCAAGGTAAGCAGATTGTTGTCGTTGTGTGTGAGGGTGGGAGAGGTAGTCTCACCTTGTCAGCTGATGGTCTTAGGAAAAAACTGACCTCTCAGAGCAAAGATTTATGTTATCAGATGACCTTAGAACTTGTCACAGATTCCAGTCTGTCTCCAGCCTTCCCGACAGTGTTCAGTTAGTCCAGCCTCCTGTATTGCAGGAGATATCTTAAAATCTGTCCCTCTTTCCTTTGTTCAAATTGCCCTTGCTTCTCTGGGAAACTAGCACAAGGATTGCAACTCTACGCATGATTTGATTTTTCTTAGCAGATCTATCTATTCTTCATTTACTTATTTTGTCAGCAATGTCTTTAGACTCATGGGGTTTTATTTTACACTTGAGTCTTCATCTATCAGTAATTTATTTTATTGCTTGGGTTCTTCCAGCTTTGGCCATGGGCACTCCAGTCTCTATTCAATTGTCTCCTCTGTTCCTTTAACAAGCTCTTTTGGCTCTTTCAGTCTTGTGTAAGTATTTCCTTATTTCTGGTTCTAGATTCTGAAAAAACCTCTAAGTAATCAAACTTGGCAAGACTGGTACTAAAGGAAGGGATCTTCATGCTTCTTAGCTTATCCAAAAAAAATCATAAAAGTCAACATTATTGTCAGTAACAACTGTTTGCTAGCAGATTTCAGTAAAATGTTAAACAGGCTATTCTAAAGTGATATAAATTATTAGCTTCTGGCTAATATGTGTCAAGTAATATTAAATCACATATGAAAATACAAGTAAAATTGAGTATAAAGAATTCAGTTTTAAAATCTTATCTTCTACCAAGTTACATGATATGAAATCAGACATGTAACTGGATGATGTATCTGGAGTTGCTATCCAGCTACAGATGGCAGGGTCAACAGATAGCCCAGAGCAGGTTCAGAGGGACTGGGAATCGTTGAGACTGTAACTGATCCTTGAGGCTTTGATGTATCATTGACTGTAGTTGGCAACAGTGGAGTTCCTCAAATTACCACCATGCACTGGCACAATCCGAGGGGAAAATATAGTCTACAGTGAGTGACTGGAATATGCAAGAGAAGAGAAAATGTGTAGAAGTACATTTAATGTCAAAAAGTGTCACACAGATACTAAGATGAAAGGAAAAAAAAAAAACATGACAAGGTGAGACAAATGAGGCAGTGTGAGCTAAGAGAGATGCAATGTGTATGTTCAGAGAACTCACTGAGTCACAAGGATGATGAGCTTCTGAGCATCTTTTCTACCTCCTAAGTGCTGGGATATAGGTGCATCTCATGATGCCCAGTCTATATAGCACTGAGAATGGAATCCAGGGTATCATGCATGCTGGGCAAGCACTCTACTCTCTTAGCTACATACCAGTCCTGTGAGTGTAATGTGTACATGTGTAGAAGGTTGGAGAGGAGCTATAGACTTAATGTCCAAATAGATGCAGTGCCCATATAGATGGAGCCACTCCACTGGAAAATCATGTGGAGGACTGAGGGGAAAGGACATGGAAGCTCTTAAAGGTTTGCAACTGTTGAGATGGCTGAAATGGGGAGTGGCTTCAGATCCATTCCCCTTGCTCTCAAATCCTTGGTTGTCTATTTCTATGACACCCTTAAAAGAATCACTTGTTTAAACTTGACCATTCCAGTACTTTCACATTATTACTGGAGTGATACTATGTGCCTTTTTCTATAAAAAATAATGTAATGAGGTTTTGAAATACTACATAATAAGAACCAGCCTGTGATGTTCTTGAACTACAGCAGGTCATTTTTAAATACACACCAATATCAGAGTGTTTTGTCCAACTCAACATGAAGTAATATTTAATGAAAATACATTATTAAAAAATATTAACGATTTTTGCTAAAGACACAAGAAAGATTGTATAAGTGACATTCTCCCAAGTACTGTTCTTTTCTTCTTAGCTTTAACCTGCATCATGTAGCCCAATCCAGGATTGCACTGAAATCTCATAGCATTCCACAAGAAGCTGCAGGGGAAAATAACACATGTACATGATTTTGAAAAGAAATTAGTGTCTTACAGGCAACACAGACACGCTTTAAACCCCAAAAGAGCTAATTAAGCATTCCCTACTAAAAAATTTTACACATTATTAACTAAAATAAGTCAAAGTAAGTGCAAATAAAGGAGATTAAAATTACCTTTTCAGTGGTAGACAATTGTTCCCAGACCCAGGGACAGATGGCCATCCTCTGCATTATGATTCAAAGCTTTCCAACATCTGGGAATGCCCTCTCCAAAATAGTCAGTGGGGTATGGAGTGGGTTAGGAGCTCTGCCCTCTCCCCCTTCATGGAGGTGTTTAGCAGATGCAATTAGTTAGCAATTGCAAAACTAAATGGGTTGGGAAATTGAGTAAAAGAAACGGTATTCATTCATGAGAACTGTTCTTCACAATGTAGACTGATGCACATTGTAGATATAGAGAATAGCCTTCATTGTGAGAACGGAATTTGTCTCCATGGCTGACAATAATGCTGGCAATAATGCAATGATAGTCGATTCACATTTAGTTGGTAACACAGATATTACAGTTATTTTCATATACAAAAATTAAGGTGGTGAGCGACTCCATGAATATATCACACACGTCTGTATGGTGAGCTAGAAGAGAACCCGTGAACACTCTAACAGGCATGTTGCTGAGAAGAGGAACACAGCCCAGTTATTCTGCCAACTCCACCACACAGTGGGGATTTTAATTTCTAAGATGCACTGTATCCATGCTACCTGGCCCCTCTTATTTCCTCTACCCACTGTGGTATCTGTCTATTAATAGAATGGACCCAAAAAGTAGTGTCCGCAAGTTGTTCAGCAAACATCTTGTACTTGATCTATCAGCAAAGGGAGATACTATATGTGCCCGTATGCCTTTAAAAGGCTGCAGCATCTTCCACCTGATCGCTGAAATTAACTGCTGAATCAAGAAGAAATGGATTCATCAACACTTAGAACACGGAAGTCATCAATCATCCTTCTGTCTGATCCATTAACAGCTTTCAGTCTGGCACATGCAAGTTTATGTTCACAGTTAGTTCTCTTACCCTTCTCTTAGATGAACATGAACTACAAGAGAGAGAAGAAAACAGCTCCATCTTGTTCTAGAGCAAGTTGCAGCACAGACCAAAGAGAATCATAATTCATTTTTAAATCTACAATATTTATTTTGACCTTATGCACATTCAAGTCCCATTGTACATGTTATTTATTTTTCAAAACGAAGAAGAGATTAATATTTGGTTGTCAAATATAACAGCAAATGTTAAAATGCTCTTCAGCAAACATCTGTCCTCTTTATGGAAAAAGCATATGTCTTATGCTTCAAATTCAGAATACTTCATCTATTTAAATGAGGTTTACTGGGCCACGATGTGCTTAAAAGGTAAAGGCTTGCTACCATATGATTTAAGTTTAACCCTTAAAACCCACATGATGCAAATAGAGAACAGATTTCTGTAAGTTATTTTCTGACCTCATTTACACACACACAGACAGAGAGAGAGAGAGAGAGAGAGAGAGACAGACAGAGAGAGACAGAGATATACAAGAAGCATACACAGAGAGAATCAGAGAGAGACACAGAGAGAAACAGAGAGACAAAGGTACACAGAGAGGTACACAGTTACATACACACATACACACAAACACATGCTCACACGTGTACATGGACAAATGATGAAATAAACTTTATGTGAGATTAAAGGTCAGTATGTTTTGTTTTGTTTTTTTTCTGTAATCTCATTGCTTCCCTAATTCCCAGGGAAGGGCTACAAATCTACTGTACTCTGACCTCCAGTGCCTCTCTCCTCATTGGGCTCTGAAATATGAAAACAAAAATTATTGCAATGATAATGCACAAAGGGACAAGAGATTTTAAAAAAAGAAACACTTTCATGATCACAAACAAAATGGGAATTTTCTTCTCCATTTTGCTCGCTTAACTTGACAGAAATTCCTTACAAAATAATCAGCTTTGTATGAAGTCATGCATGGCTTCCTACTGTGGAAGAACTCAAATAATCATATTAAATATTTTACCTGCATGAGCCTTCCCATTTCACGGACACAGTTTCTTTTCCCTGCAGCCACACTAACAGGAATGTTCTCTGGCTCTCGTGTCAGCATATTTTTATTAACAATATGATTCAGGACTAAAATATCATCTCTGATGTTACGGAAAATTAGTTCTCGGGAACACTGCTCCCTCAGGTTTTCATTTATTAAACTTGTGTGGGAAAATGACTCTTAAAATGTTGAATTTTGTCAAGAGCTAAGTCTTAATCCCCTGCTCTACTTTATCCTATGCAACATGTTCTCATCTATCCTATACAGCATCCTCTTGTGTATCCTATACAGCATCCTCTTGTGTATACTATGCATCATCCTCTTGTGTATCCTATGCATCATCCTCTTGTGTATCCTATGCAGCATCCTCTTGTGTATACTATGCAGCATCCTCTTGTGTATCCTATGTAGCATCCTCTTGTGTATCCTATGCAGCATCCTCTTGTGTATCCTATGCAGCATCCTCTTGTGTATCCTATGCAGCATCCTCTTGTGTATCCTATGCAGCATCCTCTTGTGTATCCTATGCAGCATCCTCTTGTGTATCCTATGCAGCATCCTCTTGTATATATTATGTAGCATCCTCTAGTGTATCCTGAGAAGCATCCTCTTGTGTATACTATGCAGCATCCTCTAGTGTATCCTATGCAGCATCCTCTTGTGTATACTATGCAGCATCCTCTTGTGTATACTATGCAGCATCCTCTTGTGTATCCTATGCAGCATCCTCTTGTGTATCCTATGCAGCATCCTCTTGTGTATACTATGCAGCATCCTCTTGTATATATTATGTAGCATCCTCTAGTGTATCCTGAGAAGCATCCTCTTGTGTATACTATGCAGCATCCTCTAGTGTATCCTATGCAGCATCCTCTTGTGTATCCTATGCAGCATCCTCTTGTGTATACTATGCAGCATCCTCTTGTGTATCCTATGTAACGTTCTCTTGTGTATCCTATACAGCATCCTCTTGTGTATACTATGCAGCATCCTCTTGTGTATCCTATACAGCATTCTCTTGTGTATACTATACAGCATCCTCTTGTGTATCCTATACAGCATTCTCTTGTGTATACTATGCAGCATCCTCTGTGTATCCTATACAGCATACTCTTGTGTATCCTATGCAGCTTCTCTTCTGTATCCTATACAGCATCCTCTTGTGTATCCTATGCAGCATCCTCTTGTGTATACTATGCATCACCCTCTTGTGTATCCTATGCAGCATCCTCTTGTGTATCCTATACAGCATCCTCTAGTATCTCCTATGCAGCATCCTCTTGTTTATCCTATGCAGCATCCTCTTGTCTATCCTATGCAAATTTCATTTCTCCCAGGTGTAAACTATATAGTCACTACACAATAGAAATTTTTCTCCTTTTATAGAAGTTCTAGAACCCATGTAATATTTCTGTACAACAGACAGTGCCCTCAATCATTATCAGAGTTAGCTATGATTCCATCTTCCCAGTGGGATAGGAAGGAATTCACCTCATCTTCTTTAATATTAACCTCAGTATACTTGGTTTTTCCCTTTCACACCATGTTTTATGAAAAGCAGCTTCTTTACAAATTTTATTACAAGAAAATTAGAATTACAGTGAGTGATTAAAACTATGAGTTTTGAGGGTAGAGATGAGGACTGCCACAGGAAATTAAAACAAGGTTTAGGATTTGAAGGCAGGGCTCTTTCTGTTAAGCCATCCAGCATTGGCCGCATTCTTGTTACCAAATTAAAGGGTGCGAATATGAACTAAACAAACAATGGGAGTGTGAGAAGCACACACATAAACCATGCACATCTGTTTCATTGGTTCAGATGTTCCTATGCCTAACATTACAAAACAGGCCACATCTTCATCTCAGAATGTAGGACTCCAGTGACATCTGACACAGTACCTTTGTCCTTTCCTCTAAGAGTAGACGAGTCTCACTAATTCATGGGTGGGGTTCTCAAGCTCTAAAAATCTCAACATAAAGATGTGGTTCTTGAATGCCTAAGGCAGTGGGTAGAGCCAGACATCTGGTCTGGCCTGTGCCTGGGTTTACACCCCAGCTGTAGCCTTCTGGCTTCTGTAACCATGGGTGGCTAGATTCTAATGATGCTTATACCAAAGGAAAAGTCACACTAAGATATTGAGCACATCTCACACATGTCACTGTATATTGGTCATCAGAACTTGGTAATGTGGGTACCTTAAAAATATTACCAAGTGAGCATGGCATGGTAGTGCACGCCTTTAATCCCAGCACTTGGGAGGCAGAGGCAGGTGGATTTCTGAGTTCGAGGACAGCCTGGTCTACAAAGTGAGTTCCAGGACATCCAGGGCTACACAGAGAAACCCTGTCTCAAAAAAAAAAAATCACCAAGTGAGGAAGTGATGCCAGGCTGAATTTTTCTGGATTTTTTTTAGATACATGCTGTTAGATAAAAACCCAGATGCCCTGGTATTTACAGCACAGTTACATTCTGTCCTAAGCCACTATAAGTAAAATAATTTTTCCATTCAGGGAGCATAAGCTCATAATTTACTTCCTTTCAATCTCTACCTTTTGCATGCCCAGATTGCTATGAATGCTGATTGTATTATTAATGTAATCAACACTGATGAAAAGATTTTTCTTAGTTTCTAACACCTCTTTTACAGATGCTTTGAAATAAGTTAATAATTAATGATCATCATCATCATCATCATCATCATCATCAAGATGGACACAGATAGGAGAGGCCAGTGACAGGAGAAGAGGTAGAGACAGGATATGTGATGGAGGTAGAAATGGGATAGAAAGGAAGGAAGGAGGGAACAGAAACAGAAAAAAATAAGTGGGAGCAGGAAGAGAGGAGCATGAGAAGAAGGAAAGGGAAAAGGAGAACACAAAGGGAAAAGGAAGGGAAGAAGGGAAGGGAAGGGAAGGGGAGGGAAGGGAAGGGAAGGGAAGGGAAGGGAAGGGAAGGGAGAAGAAGGGAGAAGAAGGGAGAAGAAGGGAGAAGAAGGGAGAAGAAGGGAGGAGGGAGGAGGGAGGAGGGAGGAGGGAGGAGGGAGAAGGGAAGTGAGAAGAAGGGAAGGTAAGGGAAGGGAAGGCAAGGGGGAAGGGAGAAGGGAGAAGGGAGAAGGGAAGGGTAAAGTCTGAAAGATGATGAGAAATAATTCAGAGGAACGATAATTGGGAGAGGGTTATGGCAGAGTAAGAAAGGGTTTGATAGACATTGCTGTCATTATCAAAGACAAAACTCATCAAAATGTTTAAGTGATAGATTATCTAAAAGGAGGCATAAAGGCAAACTGAGGCAGTCTTCCTTTGTTGAGATGGAGAGGGATTATTTGCAACATGGAATCCTATGTATGTACAGACAATCAACTTAGAGAGAAAGAACAGAAAGAGACTTGAATGGGAGTGGTAGATGTGGAGGAAAATATGTAAACAGTGACAAACAGTGACAACAGTTTGAATGGATTACGTTCATCTAGGGAACCCGAAAAGTGTCAGCAGCAAGGTCCTCACTCTGATCTGCAGACGGGGTAAAGGTAATATTAAAACAGTAATTGGGATCTGGAAAGGTGGCTCAGCGCTTAAGACCCGAGTTTGGAGTTGGAGAAGGGCTGGGACAACACTACTTTCACATTACAGAGAGATTAAACTTAGAGGGAATACAATAGACCCTTGCTTTTATGTCTGTGCTTTTTTTGATTCTATCAGTAGAGTTTGTTTCAGTGGAAAAAAAAAAAAAGAGGAAATATGGAATGTCTTCAGGAGTAGGTGGATACTTTGAAAAGTAAATTATTCAATTATGGCTAAGTTGTAAAATTTCCAAATTCAGATTCATCTTTAGAAAACTAGACATTTGTATATTATTTCCTAAACCACGAATAAAAAACATAAGACAAAACCAGCTGCATGCGTGTTCTATCACAAAACATATGCACAATGTCTAAAGTCATTTCTTAATATCAGAATGAGAAACACCCAAAATGCAGCATGCCTCTTCCCTAAAAATAACCCTAACACATGTGTCAGTGAATTCAGAATGCCCCAGGGGATAACGAACTCAGATTCTAGCCCATTTCTTATGAAGTTTATTTCTGATCAAATCACAATGTTACTATGACGCACAAAGCCACCTCTGGATCAGCATCCTGCCTTGAAAGTCATGCCACCTCCTAAAAGAGCCCCACACAAGAGCTGTGTGCACAGCCTGCCTCCGTTTAGGAGCTCAGCTGGAAAATAGTTCTAACAGCACAATAGCTTTTAGAAAAAGAACAATGGTTCTAGTTTCAGTGTTCATCTAAATCCCATTTTCAAACTAGGCTGGGACAGTTGCATGTGTCCTATTAAATGAAGATTATTATCTTAGTAGACTGTGTTGAGTTGTGGAGTCACAGGCAGCAGGGGCTATTTGAAGTCAACTATTAGCTGAGCAAACCTGTTAGTGGTTACCTGTGACCTTTACATTTGTAATTCAGAGAGAAAAATACCCGGCACTGACTTACAAAGTCACCAGCAGGGCTGAAGTTACTCACTGGGCAGTTCCCATGCATGCGAAGTTTCCTACTTACATCCACATGGTGTTATTTCATACATGTTAACAACTAAACAAACTCTTCATGGCATTTTGAATTGGCATGTATGCACACGTGTCTGTGTCTCTGTGTGTGTAAATAGATAAAGCGAAATGAATAACTGCTGATCTAGTTTATTCCAAGAACCTAGAAATGCACCAGTCACACTTTGAATGATTATTGTTAGTGAATAAAGATCATATACTTTCTTCTTAAAATTCCTTGAAGTCACTATCTATCTCATATTGTCTATAGAATGAAGAGGAAGATCAATCACAATTTGGATTGATGGCAAAATGGGATTAACAGAGTCTTGGAGGTATGCTTTAGTTATTGTAGTCTCTAGCTATGATTTTTTTTCTGGTGAGAATAATAATGGTAATAGTGGTGAAGGTGATCATGGTGATGGTGGTGGTGGTGGTGGTGGTGGTGGTGGTGATGATGATGATTATAAAACGTAAAGAAGAGAATGACTTTGTTCTTGCTGTTAGGAAATTATCTGAAGATCTGAAGTTGACTTTTCATACCGTAGCATAATAAAATACATTTAATTGTGAAATCTCTAGTAAGGCTTAAGCTAATAACTGAAGTTTATACATTAGGTCATAGTAAAGTAGATGGAGAGGTGAGATAGAACCAGGTAATGAGGCGGTGTCCTTGATGCACAGAAACTGAATTCAGGCCTGATTCATGCTCACTGTCTGCTCTCGGCACGACAGCATCACCTTCAGAATCTTTCCTCCAGTCTGTCCAGATGTGTGTCATCTCCCATGGCAGCTTTTCTGTCACATTCCCCTCTTCTTTGAACAGGAAAAGAGACAATAGAATCCCTGGCTGATGGAATCTAATAATCACTTTTCCAAAAATGATTTGAACCAGATTTGGAGGTTGTTCCTTGGCTCACCGAGATATAAAAAAGCTTTGGGATTTTTGGCTTTGGATCACCATTTTTGTAATGAAGTAAATGGTTATAATCCTATTTCAATGACCTTTTCTTAAAACAACTTATCTGCTTACATAGGAAATTGCTAGAAGAGAAGGTTGAGATTTTCCTAATCCTCTTCCAAAACCCGAACTTATCCCCCTGTGACACAAATCAGCTTGCTCGTGATCATCCAAACAGTCCAAAATACACAATTATTATTTTTTATCTCTCAATTGTTATTTTTTTCCATTCTTGTCCTTCTGGCATTACTTGATTGGGGAAAAAAATGGAGCAAAATGAGCAAGCGGCATAATTTCTTCTCTAATATTGATGAAATTAAAGATAAATAGTAAAGGTAATGGATTACATGTAATTCATCCTTGCTACTTATGGTGCTGTTGCTTTCCAAAAGCTTATTAACTCACTCCTTCAACCCATCAGTTTCTTGGAGAGTATTTGTTATGTACTGGGAGTATCACAGCCTCTAGGGATATGACATCAACAATAAAAACCATCTTTGTAAAATTAACATAATAGCAGGCAGATACGGGAAAATAATTTGTAACCAAAAGAATTTCAGGTAAGGACTCTTCTAATGGAGAAGGTTAAAGAGCACACACAATGCAGGGACAAGTGTGTTTATGTGGAAAGGATAGAGAAGGTATTGGAACCTCCCCAGGTTTCTCCATTTGCTATGGAGGAACTCACAGCAAGCGGCAAGAGTACACACCCTTAATTAAAACACATCTAAATTCAAAGACAACAATGTAATAAGAAGGTAGGATTCTTGTTTGTTTGTTTGTTTGTTTGTTTGTATAAAGTCAAATATTTAAGCAGAGTATTTTATAAAAATGGATTAAAGGACAAGTATTAGTTATAATACAAGAAAGAATTTGTAACTATTTTATGTATGTTTAGATAATAATAACACTTAAACATTAAGTGGAACACTACTGTATATGCTAACATAATAATGAAAAATATCCATTTTTCTTTTAGCATTTCTTTATATTTAAACATGACTTGTACATCCATCGCACTGGTAAATTACACTGCTAGAGTAAAACTTAATGCATGGGGCATCCAGACCTCTTAACTGCAAGGCAAAAAAAAAAATCTTTAAGGAAGAGACACTTCACCCTCCACAAATAATTTCAGCAAGGAGTTTTTGAGATCTCATTATTCCTCTGAATTCACCCTTATACCTTATATCACATGGCATAAACCTCTATATAACTTCAGCCAACAAAATCCACAATTATTTCAACATTGAAAATAAATAGCCATCCCTTTCCTTCATGTGCTTGGTTTATTTCTCATCAATTGTTTACAGAGTTGTTTTTCTGATTTATCAATACACAAATACAAAAATCATATAGCATAAGGATACACATTTCATGATTTATAGAATACTATGAACTGGCCAATGTTTTCACAATGACCTTACAAATGGCTGAAAAGGAAAGGCTGGCGGCTTTACAATCATTCATGGAAGCATCTAGGACTGCAATAGACACTGGATATATATATATATATATATATATATATANAGAGAGAGAGAGAGAGAGAGAGAGAGAGAGGGAATCTGTGAGACAAGCATAAGTGAGCAAGTCAATGTATTTGAGCAAAGTAGATTCCGGGTCACTTAGAATTCTATACAAATGTACAATTGTTCTATAACTGAAGCAAAACCCATGCCTCCCAAACTCCACAGTAATTCTCACCCCACTTTTTGGAGCATTTGCTTGGCATATGCAAAGCTGTGGACTCGATCCCAGAACTTGGTATGAATAAATAGGTATGAATAAATAAACAAATAAATAAACAAAGTAAGCAAGCAAAATGCACATTGTTATATTCCAATATTTAAAATAAAAAGGATTGTGTATACCTTGAAACTCAGTAAAGATGTTTTAAGTGTAGTTTTCCAGTTTCTTCATAAGTAATAAAAGTCTGTCTCCTATGGTGGTGTCAATGCTGGATATCGAAGTTCATGTCTCGTTGAACCAGCCAATATGCATAGACACATGACAAACACCCTTCCTTTTTATTTGTTGTGGGCTCTCTGTTACTGTCAGGGTCAGAGGACTCTGTGGGGACTTCAATAATTTACTTATCATTTTGTCATAAAGTTATAAGACAGATGATGACTTTAACCTAAGAAACATAAGCTATTATTATACAAAAGCCAAGAATCAATAAAGAAAACTTCTTAGAGGACTTTCAGGCTATATTCAATTGAATAGTGATGGTAGCTGAATTTGAGACATAGTTTCTGCCTTATTTAATATGTTAGAAATGCTTGCTTGCAGAGGGCTATTTAATTAAATTAAAGGGCCTTCTTACTGATTTACTGAATGCTCTGAAAAATCATTCTGGGTTTTGTTCTAAATAAGGAAAAGTTCACGTAAACAAAACAAAAATATTCTAAACTTGAAACGAAAGTCTGAGGGGTTGATTCTCCAGCCTCAGTGTGAGGCCAAAATCCCAACAGTAGCCAGGGGTCCTGCCTGGTTACACCTTTCAAACATTACTCAGAATTTTATATGGCTTCAGTTTAGTCTGGGGGATTATGTCTAGGCTAGTGGTGGCTGGCCATCCCCAAGCTTCCTTAATTACAGTCTTCCAGGACTGTGCCTCTGGCAAAATTCCATCAGCCTCTGTGGTCTCTAAAAGCAGCCTCCCTAAAGGTATGTGCAATAAAATCTGTCAGGGGCCCAAAATATGTCTCCTTTCTGAGAAACCAGTGATTGGTGTGTTAATCAAAGTATAGCAGTCAACTTAATGACCTGGTAATTAAAGTTTATATAGTGCAAGGGTAAGGATTAAGGGAATCCAGCCCAATTCCCCATGGATATTTTTCTTGGAGTAACTTCATAGGTGGAGGAGACACTAACGGAGAACATGATGGGACCACCAGCTCTGACATATACAACTGGAGTTCCTTTTGTGGACACGATATGGCCATGTCCATTCTAGGGTTGTGGTTAGGATTTCTGCTATTGCTGTTAACTCCATTTATTTTCACAGAAGCCTGTGGGTGAAGAATGGAAAAAAATCATCAGAAAGTTTGTAAACTAATACTGACCACCATGGCCAACAACTCACATAGGATCAAAAGTTGTTTCATGAGGGAGGCATTGTACATCTTAATTCAGTAAGAGGCAGACATGTTCTCCTTTGAAATTGTCAATGTTCCAGTCAGTGTGAATGAATATCAGGGCATCACTGGGGCACGCTGCTATGGTGGACTTGCAGAGCGAAGCTGTCTGTTCCACCTCTGTACCTCCAGGTCTTTCTCTCTTTTTCCTTGGCTTGTAGTTCTTCCTCTATCTTCAGAGTACATGACACAGCTTTGCTTTCCACTTCATGGCATCTTTTCCTCTGGTTTTGCCTTCTGTGTTTCTTTCCTTGAGATCCCTCTGATTACAGAGGGCTGTGCCAGATGGCTGGGATAATCCCATCTCAAAACCCTCACCCTGTCACATCTACAAGCGAATCAACATCCACAGCCTGTGTCAATGTAAACCTGGACATTCATTCTTGCGTTAAGTATGTCACACTCTGAACTCTAAATATCTAACCCATCAGTGTGAATTATGACCTTAAAGATATTAAATGCAAAGTTTAATCTATTTATTAATCTATTCTACTAGCGATTATGTAAGTGGTGTGCCCTTTAATAACAACTGTGGTTGACAAAACGAGCAAATATTTGTAACTGTGGAAAGGCATGTGCAACTAAGAACACTCCTGTGTAGCTATCAGACATCTAAGAGGCAATGAAGATCTTACGTATTATTTAAATCTATTAAAACTATGAAAGAAACCACTGGTAATCAAGAATGCTTTTCATGACTACAAAGACAACAGCAAATATTTGGATGTAATTATGAAGATTAAAAAGCTCCAACTGAGAGGCAAACTTGAAGGTAAATAACCGCTTCACAAGTTAATCATTTATGATATCAGTGTGCTTCCAATGTGAACTCAGATATAATAAATCCCCATGCACATCTCCTTTAATTGTAGAAATATGTTGGTTAAAAGACTCATCTGCCATGAATCATTCTGTTTTCTTCAGGAGCTTTTCCTCTAACAGAAAAAGTAATCAAAATATAGAGGTGTCTTGCTGTCTTGCTGGTGTTTTTCTTTTCTTTTTCTTTTTCTTTTCTTTTCTTTTCTTTTCTTTTCTTTTCTTTTCTTTTCTTTTCTTTTCTTTTCTTTTTCTTTTTCTTTTCTTTTCTTTTCTTTTCTTTTCTTTAGTTTTTTCCAACTTTTATTAGATATTCTTTTCATTTACATTTCAAGTGTTATCCAGAAAGTTTCCTATACCCTGCCCCCTCCCAGCCCTGCTCCCCTTCCCACCCACTCCCACATCTTGGCCCTGGCGTTCCCCTGTACTGGGGCATATAAAGTCTGCATGACCAAGGGGCCTCTCCTCCCAATGATGGCCAACTAGGCCATCCTCTTCTTTTTATGCAGCTAGAGACATGAGCTCAGGGGGTACTAGTTAGTTCATGTTATTCTTCCACCTATAGGGTTGAAGACCCCTTCAGCTCCTTGGGTACTTTCTCTAGCTCCTTCCTTGGGAACCCTGTGTTCCATCTAATAGCTGACTGTGAGCATCCACCTCCATGTTTGCCAGGCACTGGTATAGTCTCCCACGAGACAGCTATATCAGGGCCTTATTCATAATAGCCAGAAGCTGGAAAGAACCCAGATGTCCCTCAACAGAGGAATGGATACCAAAAATTTGGTATATTTACACAATGAAGTACTACTCAGCTATTAAAAACAATAAATATATGAAATTCCTAGGCAAATGGATGGATCTAGAGGCCATCATCCTGAGTGAGGTAACCCAATCACAAAAGAACTCACATAACATGTACTCACTGATATGTGGATATTAGCCCAGAAACCTAGACTACCCAAGATACAATTTACTAAACACATGAAACTCAGGAAGAAGGAAGATCAAAATGTGGACATGTCACCCCTTCCTAGAATTAAGAACAAAGCACACATTGAAGAAGTTACAGAGATCATGTGTGAAGCTGAATCCAAAGGATGGACCCAATGACTGCGGCTGCCAGGGATCCATCCCACAATCAGCCACCAAACATAGACACTATAGCATATGCCAACAAGATAGTACTAAAAGGGCCCTGATATAGCTTGCTGGTGTTTTTCATGCTATTCATCAGGTGGGTTTGCTTAGAGGAATTTGTATCCTTTGTGCCATTTCTGTTTTGAATTCCAGAACACCAGTCACATCAAGATTTCAGAAGTCCGTGGCATTTGCTTTGACCTTCACCTATTCTATCTGTTTTCATGAACGCCGCACAACTTTATAGTTTGACCTCACCACTGCATCTGGTCCATGTCTTGCAGTAGCACCATAGCCAATGTCTGAAATACAATGGTAGTGTTTACCTCTGTCTTGTTTTCTAATAATGTATAGCCTTAGTGTTTTTAATGAATGGAAAAACAGCCAACAGAACACTCAAATACATTAATGAATCCAGTTTCAGCAGAAGGCATCATAACTGTCCCAGTGTCCCCTTTAGTGTGACTTTCACAGGATTCAAGAATCTCAGCTACTGTGATATGAACACTAACTAGGCAAGAATAGCAAATAAAATGCTATTTATTTACACATAAAATACTATTTTCATTGTACTCTAGATGGATCATTAGGAGAGCATGACTGAATTTATAAAGGTCTCACCAAGTGGAAATAGGTGTCAGAATCGATCACCCTTATATTAGGCAAAACTCATGAAGAATTCGAATGTACTGGTGCCATACTGGCTAGGCTAAAAAAAAGTGCCTAGAGAGCGGCTGGTATCAGACTCCAAGAAAAATAAGCTAGCCTGAAAATAAAGAATGTCTGTCATTAAAATGGGAAAAAAATGAAGAAATATAAAAATAATACCAAGATTAAGACAAGATGGGAAAATAACTTAGCTAATTAAACTCTCCATGGTTACAGCAGGTCTTGGGGAGATCACAGGCTGTGATTTGGAGAAATTATTGTAAAGACCATAAGTGATGTTGGTTTTGGAAAGCATACATTAAAATAAAAGACACTACTGGTTTAGTTAATGAGTTTCCACAGTACCATCTATTTAGTTATACTGACATGGGTGTAACTGTATTGCCTTAGGAAACCCAGTGGCTTCAGACTTCCATAGGAGGCTAAGGCACATGGCCTGGTAGAGAATGCATATGGAAACTCATGCTAATTGACTTATCACATGTCTAACTGCATTGCAATGTGATCGTTCTTAGCTTTGTGTCTAAGTAATAAAAATCATTAAACATATGTTCTTTTATTGATCAATTTGTACAGTGAAATGGGTTTTTTAAATGCCCTGGCCTTTTTTTTTTTTTTTTTTTTTTTTAAATTTGCTTTAAGTCAACAGGTAATACTTGAGTATACTTCTGGGTTTGGTGTGATACTTCTGCATGTGGAGACATTGTGTAAATATTGGCTCACTTAAGACATACAGCATCTCACATGCTTGTCAAACTGTGATGAGAATTTATAGAATCATCTCTCGATGCTGATCAAGGTATCCAGTCAGCTCGGTTGTGAAAAGACCACATTTACCCAGCTGATTACTGCCCTAATAGATAGCATCATTTAAGGGGGGGGTAGTTTGGAAAGAGGCCTAGCAATGCTTTCAGTCTCCATCTCTCTCACCACTTTAAGTGAAAGTGACAAAAAAAAAAAAAAAAAAAACCTGGAGCTTTCTATATTATTAGAAAAAATGCCCATTCATAGCTTCTGAGGACAAATGGCTACAGGCAGTTGGTAATGAAACAGCTGAATCTAATGAGGCAATTCAGAGCCAAAACCTTTAGTGAGAATTGAAATGCAGCCATGCCTCTGCCTCTGCAAAGACCCTCTCACATCCCAAATGTACACATAAGCCGTATTTTATGACAGCATTTTTCACTTGTATCAGTCAGCAAGCCACCATAATTTCTGTGAACAAATGACAAAAATTATTGAGGGACCAGATTGATTCTTGGAAAGTTAATATAATAATATCTAAATTGGTGTTGTCTTAATTTCCTTTTCAAGTGGCCTCTGCCTCTTATTGCTAGAACATAGTGCAAGTTTGAAAGTCTTTCAATATTGTGAAACTTCAGAAGAATCTTCTCTGATTAGTAAACATTTTGTGAGTTAAAATTGAATGAAATCATAGCAGAAATTGTGAGAAATTTTGGTTCTTAAGAAAATCACCTATGAATTAATAAAACTTGAACCCAGAGAAATGAGCTGCTCAACACAGGAATGCACACTTAGGGTTCTTAAGATGTACTTCTTGGTGAGACTTCAGGGCTCAAAACTTTAAAATGTTTGGTTTTCCATACAATGGGAGGCTAGCCAGCACCCGCATATGCACCCCCCCCCCAGAACACTGTCATGGAAAATAGGAATAACTGGGGGTGCTCAGTTGGGGGAACACAGTGTTTTAGCTGGCATGAGCTGTGTGGAACGAGAACTCTTTTTCAAACTCTAATGGCTCCTTCTTCACACTGGAGGAAAGGGTCCATCAAAACTCAGCTGGTGTTCTGTAAATAGTGACTCCTTGGACACTACAGTTTCCTCACCGCCATTTCTACAAATTTCTTGTAAATGAAGAAAGCTAAGCTTTGCTGTTGTCACGGTAAGGAGTGGGAAGGTCAGCCGTGGGTAAAGGCAGCACAGACCTGTGTGGCTACGGAGAGGAACAGAGAAGCTTCCCATTAACTGCTTCTTTTCTACCCTTTTGTGTTCTTTGTTATGCTTCAAATGTATTACAAATATAAAATCATATAAATGTAAAAGGAGGGTTACATGTGTGCTAGAAGGCTTCCCAGGCTAGGAGTGTCTAGCTGTGAGGCTTGGATTCACTGGAAACAGTTAAAGCCTAGCAGACAGCCCTCCATGGTGCTGTTTGCTGCTATCTTTCATTTAAAAAAAATTAACTCCTAATGCTCTCTAGCTGCCAAATTTTAATTTATTTATTTTGGCAATCAGCCATGAGGCCTTTAAATTTCCCTTTAAATGGACCCTAGTTGAACTGCTGAAAGTTTCACAGTGGAAAACTCAACACTCAGGTCAGAATTTTTCTATTAATCTGGGCTGTCTGCTAGCTATAAAGCAGTAAATAGTATCCAATGAATGGTTCAGGGTCCTGAATCCTAAGTCCCATCAACAGACAATATTTTTAATCACATACTCGCACACACACACACACACACACACACACACACACACACTCACACAGGCACAAACAAAGGCAGTTCTCAAACATTGTTTCACTGGTTGGACTGTGTTCTACAACAAAATTGAATAATAAAATTTGCATTGCAAAATATAATATTTCTTACCTTTTCATATCCTGAACCTTTAAAAAATACTAACATTTACCAACCTGAGGGCTACTTACAGTAGGTTTTAAATTCAAAAGTTTATATTAAGAACAAGAGTTAAAACACAAGAATAGATTGAAGTCTACAATTTTGAATACTGATAGATTCACTTCAGCAGTTTCATATACTTGAAGAAAATTGCAAAATTCAAACCATTTAGAAAATTATAGTTTCTCTTTTGATAGATGAGTATAACACTGTGTTTGATTGGATCACAGCCTCCAGGCCCAGTTGTTAGTAGGGAACAGATGGAATATGAGTTGGGGTCCCTTGTGATTTTATCATGTAAAATAGAAAAAAAATTACTATAGTTTCTACTGCCCACTGAAGAATGAAATATAATCCAACACAGTGGTATAAGTTGTCTTAAATGTCAAAACTTGGGATGAATGGCACTTCATAGGATTTTAATGCTATATAAACAGTGACAAACTTTCAACCATTCAAAAACACCCACTTTCTTATAGGAAAAACTGACTCTTGATAACAGCAGCCACCAGAAGTGGCCAGCCAGTCTTTTTTCCTTTACTGACTGCGGAACATCTGGAATTTGGCAGTCACCTGAGCTGGTCTGGTCCTGTTTCTGGTCTAAAGGTGGAAGAGGAATATCACACACCATGTGACTTCTATGTTTCTCTCTGATCTCCTTTTCCACTTCAGGTATTGGAACACATGTATACCTTAAGGTTCTCAAAGCACAAGGCCAACCTAACAGGCAAGTATGAAATGCTGTTTTCATTGACCAAGACACTCAACATTCCTACTTCCATCTAGTTCCCATCCATAGAGTTCCTGCAGCATACAAGTAAACATCATGAAATATGTTGGTCTCACAGTGAGACATGCAAAAATACACTAACAGAAGAAAGATATGGGCATTGGGTCTGTGCAAAATAAAGCTTGGCATCATTATAAAATTACCCAATATCCTTGATGTTCACAACAACGAATACTCATAAAACAAAACCCGAAAGGGAAGAATGTGTACCCATTGGTGAGTCTACTGATATTCATTCAAGGAAAGGCTCTTCATTGTGTTTGAAGGGTATCTTTGAAGACAGTGGAAATCTGAATGTGTTTCTTTGTGTGTCTGAAAATATGGAATCCTTATTCTCTTTGTAACAATCATTTTCTTTGTAAGAACATAAGTAATATCACAAAATTCAAACTATGACATATATGTTAAAATTTAAATGAGATAGCAATGAGAATGGTATAAAGAAATTTCTTCAAAATCAAAAAAACAAAAACAAAGACAAAAAAAAGCAAAAAAAAAAAAAAAAAAAAAAAAAAAAAAAAAAAAAAAAAAAAAAAAAAAAAAAAAAAAAAAAAAAAAAAAAAAAAAAAAAAAAAAAAAA
>LR751597.1:78115-155273 GCA_902729485.2 Mus minutoides | reverse complement strand
GGGCTCTGTAGTTAGGTAACAGATGTCAGTGTCAGAGCCTATTCTGCCTCAGCAGTAACATGCCCTGTGCAAGAACTGCTTCCAAAGTATGACATGAGATGTCTGTGCGCATCACAGACACAGTGAGCATCATTAAATTTGGGTCCTTAATCCATGAAGCTGAAGCTAACATATGTCTATCTTTTTTCTTTCTTTCTTTTCTTTTCTTTTTTTTTTTTTTTTTTTTTTTTTTTTTTTTTTTTTTTTTTTTTTTTTTTTTTTGGTTTTTCGAGACAGGGTTTCTCTGTATAGCCCTGGCTGTCCTGGAACTCACTCTGTAGACCAGGCTGGCCTCGAACTCAGAAATCCACCTGCCTCTGCCTTCCGAGTGCTGGGATTAAAGGCGTGAGCCACCACGCCCGGCCATATGTCTATCTTTATTCCTTCTTTCTTTCTCTCTCTCTTCTCCAATGCCTCCATTTTTTTTTTCTCCCTGACACAGGGTTTCTCTGTGTAGCCCTGGCTGTCCTGGAACTCACTCAAGCTGGTTGAGAGAACTCATAGAGATCCATCTGCCTCTTCGTCCTGAGTCCTGGGATTAAAGGTGTGTGGCACCACCGCCTGGCTATGAAACGGACTTCTCCCATACAGCTCTACAAACTCCTCTCAGGATCACATCACTAGCAAAACAAGACCTCAGTATCATAAACCCCTCCTACAATCATGCCCTGCGCCCACAACGATCTTCCTTCTCAAAATAGAGACCAAGTAGATAACGGACGGGTGCATCTGAAGATAACGTAGAAAAGTAAGTTCACATTCAACACTGGCAGCGACTGACAGAAAAACTCAGACCAAACACCTACTCAAAGCCAGCCGTCTTGTTTACTGAGGATTTTGATCAGCACTTAAAACTTGAGTTACACAGGGGGGTAATGTTTACCTTTCCAGCTTCTATTAATAGGAACTTTTAAGTGGAACAGCATATGCCACCCTTGCCCCAGCACTCCACTAGCACCCACATTAACGGCTGAGAGTGATTAAAGTATTCTAAAGTTATTTTTAAATCAACTAATATTAATTACGGGTAATGTATAACATATAATACCAAACTAAAGGGACAAGACCCCTAAGAAGCATCATGCATTCAAACCACACCATGATTCCCTAGATGCCTTGGGGTGGGGGGCAGGACGACCGCCCAACGCTTCCCCCTCTGACATTTTCTTTTGCAGTAGCTCATGAGATGGACAATAAACATCGCTCTTGGTGCCTAACAGGATGAACTTAGGTCTCCGCAAAAAATACAATTCCCCAAAGTGCTTACCTATGTTATTATTAAGCAGGTGTGACTCCATATGCCTTCTGGCTATTTCCCAAAATAAAAACCCAACTTCCAAAGGCATTCAAAAGAAAAGTGCGACGGAATGACATAGACCGTGGCAGACGATTAAAAACAGAAAAAGGAGAAGACAGATGGAGGGAGGTTCGGAGGGAGGGAGGGGAAGAGGAAGGTAGGATCCTTCCCCATGGTGCAGACTATACTACTATATGGTAGTATAGTCTCTGTCAGCCAGAGTACAGATTGTACACAGCCCCTCAAGCCTGGTCCCCACAGCAATGCCACTGAGCCAGTGCGGCCTCTGAAAGGGTTTGTTTTATGGAATGTCCTTCCATAGTGGGTTAGTGTCTCTGAATGGGATTCTATGACTCTGGTCCTTCCTCTCTTAGCTTCCTGGCCATGAGTGCTTCACGATGTGCTGTAATGACACAGGGTCAAACTGGAAACCACAAAACTCTGAGTCAAACCTTTTCTCTTTATAAGTTGATACTCTTGGTTATTTTGCTACAGTAGTGGAAAGCTATAGCAGTGCCTGAGAATCTCGGTGAGATGCATAGTTTATGTTTGTTATGCATTACTTTTGACAGTCATAAATTCCCTGCAGTCCGACTGAAATACCAGTGCCTTCTGGTTGACTCACAGGAGGAAAAAAAAAAAAGGCCTGAATATGAAAACTAAATGGGATATACTTGTAATCATGTGATATACTTCTAATCATCACAAGACCACACAAAACAACTTGCAAAACAAAAAACAAAAACAAAAAATGGCCTGTGAAAAATATATCCATCAAGATATGTGTCTGCTCCATGAGGGTTAATTTTTGAATAGTTCTTAGCCAGAGTAAATAATAAACAGCACTGATTATTAAACTTTTCACCAATGTCCAAATACTTCTTCACAGTGCCACTTAAATGTATATTTTTTTCCTAAAAGAAAATTAAGATAAACAAACCATGACTGAAGGACAGATATTTACACACACACACACACACACACACACACACACACACACACATATATATATATATATATATATATATATATATATANAATAATAAACAGCACTGATTATTAAACTTTTCACCAATGTCCAAATACTTCTTCACAGTGCCACTTAAATGTATATTTTTTTCCTAAAAGAAAATTAAGATAAACAAACCATGACTGAAGGACAGATATTTACATATATATATATATATATATATATATATATATATATATACATATATATATATTATATATATATGTATATATATATTACATATATATATAATATATATATATATATTAAAAATTCTTTGGAATATGGTTCTGTGTTAGTTTTATCTTGTTAAGAATATAAGCACTGCCATTCAATGAGTGATTGTGATTTTGGCTTTAATTTAATAGAATGCTATGTGGTTCAAAGGATCAAAAGACTGTATGACAACACTAGCTTTCATAATGCTATATCAATACAGAGTCCTCTCAGCAGATCACTTAGCAGTCTCAGCCTCTGACACTAGGCCTCATGGATTTTCAGATCCCGAGTGCCCTCCATGGGGTTGGGGGTGAGGGACAACACTGGCTAGAAGGACCCAGGTCAGAAAACACTGTCATCAACTCAGTCATGTTTGGGCACAACTTCTGAGAGCCACAGAAGTGTCCCAGTTGGGGTTTCTGTTGTTGTGAACAGAAAGCAACTTGGGAATGAAAGGACTCATTTCACCTAACAATGTGTAGCCAGTCCATCATTCAGGGAAGTCAGGGTTGGAACTCAAAGGCAGAGTAACTGATGCAGAGGCCATGGAGGATTGCTGCTACCCTCATATAGCACACAGGAGTACCAGCTCAGGGGTGACTCTGCCCAGACTCAACGGTGCCCTCCCATCGCAAACCATCAATCAGGAAAATGCTTCACAGGCTTGTCCATAGACCAGGCTAGTGGGATCTTATCTTAAATTGAGGTTCCCTCTTCAAACACGACTCAGATTTGTGTCAAACTGACATAAAAAGTAGCCAGCACAGGGTAAAGCTGTCCCTGGCTCTCAGCAAATAGCTGGGCATCTGATGCGCACATACTTGGAAATACCTAGGAAATCACATCTCTCCAAGGATATTTCAAATCTGCTACTGCAAGAGGAAAGGGTTTGGTATTCTTTCAGTCCCTGACTATCAGTACTCTACCTGTAATTATCGTAAATGGTCTGAACTGCTGAAGCAACAAACGGCGGAACAGACCTGGTGACAAATATGGAATCCAGAACAAGGTTACTTGGGGCAGGGGCTCTACCTTGTCCTGGCTGTAAACCAATCCCTTCAATGGGAAGTTCCTTCACCCCTTGAACTTACTACATAACGTTTTTGTATTAAATAAAATAATCCATATAACATGCCTGCTGACTTCTGGCACATGAAGCATGCTATAGATGTCAGTTATTGTCAGAACCTTTGCCACCTCAGAAATGAGATTGGTTTTCACTTACTCGCTTTCAAAATGTGTGCACAGTCCCAGGGCATCTAACCCAGAACCTCACGAACGCCAATCGGAAGCATCGATCACGGAGTTATCCTTCCAGTGAATGATTTATTTTAAAATAAACGAACAAAAGTAATATGGTTTGTTAACAGGCAAGGACAGCTCAACCATGAAAAGCTCTAGGAGAGAAGATGACAGATGTAAGGAGAAGTCAGAAAATCAGAGAGAGAATAAATGTGTGTCAATCTGGCTCTAACAGGGAGGCAGAGTAAAAGAAACAGGAAGTGAGAACAGAAGCAACGGAACATTTAAAAGGAGCAGACACTCAAGTGGGATTTGCATCATAGGGAAGATAAAGCAACCAGGCTCTGATGCCTGTTTCGTATTACAATTTGGTATTACAATTAAATTATCAACTACTTTTTAAGAACTGTGTTTATGGTTAAGTGCATGTGTATGCCATGCCTCTGTGCTTATGTATGTGTTGTGAGGTCACATATGCATATGTATGCTTGTAGAGGCCAGAGGTCAACCTTGAGTTGTCTTTTGAGACAAGGCCTCTCATTGGCTTAGGGTACAGAGATTAAATCAGATTGGCAGGCTAATGAACCCCAGGAGTCCCCTGCCCCTGTCTCAGCCACTACTGAGAGGACAAGCATGAAGCATCAAGCTTTCTATACAGATCCTGGAGGCTGAACTCACTCAGGGGGGCATGATTTCTCAGCAAGTACAGAACCAACTAAGCTATCTCCCTATCCCTTCCCTCCTTTCTTAATCTCAGCACTGAATTCACCTCCTGTACACAACCACACACCAGGGATTACAGGCATGTACACACAGCAGCCACATTAGAATAGCTCAAAATTCCCTTTACTTATTTATGAACACTTCATTTGTAAATGATTGGCTCTAGAAAGATAAAATAAAACATATGCTTGGCATAAATTTCAGAACAAGGAAAGCAATAATAAAAGAGTTAGTCCTTCTGAAACTACACCCTAGAAAAAGCAAATAAGTAATTCTTCAACAAACCTAAAAGAAGACAGCCGCAAGAACAGAATCTCAACTTTAACAACAAAATAACAGGAAGCAACAATTACTTTTCTTTAATTTCTCTTAACATCAATGGACTCAATTCCCCAATAAAAAGACATAGACTAATACACAAACAGGACCCAACATTTTGCTACTTATAGGAAACCCACCTCAGGGAAAAGGACAGACACTACCTCAGAGTGAAAGGCTGGAAAACAATTTTCCAAGCAAATGGTCCGAAGAAAGAAGCTGGAGTAGCCATTCTAATATTGAATAAAATTGACTTCCAACCCAAAGTTATCAAAAAAGACAAGGAGGGGAACTTCATACTCATCAAAGGTAAAATCTACCAAGATGAACTTTCAATTCTGAATATCTATGCTCCAAATACAAGGGCAGCCACATTCATTAAAGAAACTGTAGTAAAGCTCAAAGCACACATTGCACCTCACACAATAATAGTGGGAGACTTCAACACCCCTCTCTCACCAATGGACAGATCCTGGAAACAGAAACTAAACAGAGACACATGGATACTAACAGAAGTTATGAAACAAATGGATTTAATAGATATCTACACAACATTTTATCCTAAAACAAAAAGATATACCTTCTTCTCAGTGCCACATGGCACCTCCTCCAAAATTGGCCATATAATTGGTCACAAAACAGGCCTCCACAGTTACAAAAATGTTGAAATTATCCCATGCATCATATCTGATCACCATGGACTAAGGCTGATCTTCAATAACAACATAAATAATAGAAAGTCAACATTCACGTGGAAACTGAACAACACTCTACTCAATGATTCACCCAAGAGGAGTAGACAGCAGGAAATAATCAAACTCAAGGCTGAAATTAACCAAGTGGAAACAAAAAGAACTATTCAAAGAATCAACCAAACCAGGAGCTGGTTCTTTGAGAAAGTCAACAAGATAGATAAACCCTTAGCCAGACTAACTAGAGGGCATAGGAACAGTATTCTAATTAACAAAATCAGAAATGAAAAAGGAGTCATAACAAGAGAACCTGAGGAAATCCAAAACATCATCAGATCCTACTACAAATGGCTATACTCAACAAAACTGGAAAACCTGGATGAAATGGAAAAATTCCTAGACAGATACCAGGTACCAAAGTTAAATCAGTATCAGATTAACAATCTAAACAATCTAAACAGTCCCATTTCCGCTAAAGCAATAGAAGCAGTCATCAATAGTCTCCCAACCAAAAAAAGCCCAGGACCAGATGGGTTTAGTGCAGAGTTCTATCAGACCTTCAAAGAAGACCTAATTCTAACTCTCCTCAAACTATTCCACAAAATGGAAACAGAAGGTACTCTACCCAATTCATTCTATGAAGCCACAATTACTCTGATACCCAAACCACACAAATATCCAACAAAGGAAGAGAACTTCAGACCAATTTCCCTTATGAATATTGATGCTAAAAATACTCAATAAAATCCTAGCAAACTGAATCCAAGAACACATCAAAATCATCATCCATCATGACCAAGTAGGCTTCATCCCAGGAATGCAGGAATGGTTTAATATACGGAAATCCATCAATGTAATCCACTAATAAACAAACTCAAAGATAAAAACCACATGATCATCTCGTTAGATGCTGAGAAAGCATTTGACAAAATCCAACACCCCTTCATGATAAAAGTTTTGGAAAGATCAGGAATTCAAGGCCCATACCTAAACATAATAAAAGCAATCTACAGCAAACCAATAGCCAACATAAAACTAAATGGAGAGAAACTCGAAGCAATCCTACTAAAATCAAGGACTAGACAAGGCTGCCCTCTTTCTCCCTAACGAGTCAATATAGTAATTGAAGTTCTAGCCAGAGCAATTGACAAATGGAACCTCATGAAACTGCAAAGCTTCTGTAAGGCAAAAGACATTGTCAATAAGACAAAAAGGCCACCAACAGATTGGGAAAAGATTTTTTTCAATCCTAAATCTGATAGGGGGCTAATATCCAATATATGCAAAGAGCTCAAGAAGCTGGACTCCAGAAAATCAAATAACCCCATTAAAAATGGGGTACAGAGCTAAACAAAGAATTCTCAACTGAGGAATACCGAATGGCTGAGAAGCACAGGAAAACATGTTCAAGATCCTTAATCATCAGGGCAATGCAAATCAAAACAACCCTGAGATTCCACCTCACATCAGTCAGAATGGCTAAGATAAAAAATTCAGGTGACAGCAGATGCTGGCAAGGATGTGGTGAAAGAGGAACACTCCTCCATTGCTGGATTGCAAGCTTGTACAACCACTTTGGAAGTCAGTCTGGTGGTTTCTCAGAAAATTGGACATAGTACTACAGGAAGATCCAGCAATACCTCTCCTGGGCATATACCCAGAAGATGTTCCAATTGGTAATAAGAACACATGCTCCACTATGTTCATAGCAGCCTTATTTGTAATAGACAGAAGCTGGAAAGAACCCAGATGTTCCTCAACAGAGGAATGGATACAGAAAATGTGGTACATTTACACAATGGAGTACTACTCAGCTATTAAAAACAATGAATTTATGAAATTCTTGGGCAAATGGATGTATCTGGAGGATATCATCCTTAGTGAAGTAACCCAATCATAAAAGAAGTCATTAAATATACACTCACTAATAAGTGGATATTAGCCAAGAAACTTAGAATACCCAAGATACAATTTGCGAAACACAAGAAACTCAAGAAGAGGGAAGACCAAAGGGTGGATACTTCATTCCTCCTTAGAATAGGGAACAAAATACCCATGAAAGGAGTTACAGAGACAAAGTTTGGAGCTAAGAGGAAAGGATTGACTATATATGTCAAGTTGACAAAAACTAACCAGGTACAGTTCTGAACACGATCCCACCCTGACTATCCAGAGACTACCCACTCGAGGATCCATCCCATAATCAGCCACCAAACCAGACACTATTGTATATGCCAGCAAGATTTTGCTGAAGGAACCCTGGTATAGATGTCTCTTATGATGCTATGCCAGTGCCTGGTAAATGCAGAAGTGGATGCTCACAGTCAGCTATTAGATGGAACACAGGGTTCCCAATGGAGAAGCTAGAGAAAGCACCCAAGGAGCTGAAGGGGTCTGCAACCCTATAGGTGGAACAACAATATGAACTAACCAGTACCCCCATAGCTCATGTCTCTAGTTGCATATGTAGTAGAAGATGGCCTAGTTGGCCATCACTGGGAAGAGAGGCCCCTTGGTATTGCAAACTTTATATGCCCCTGTACAGGGGAATGCCAGGGCTAAGAAGTGGGAGTGGGTAGGTAGGGGAGCAGGGCGGGGGGGGGGGTATAGGGAACTTTCGGGATAGCATTTGAAATGTAAATAAAGCAAATATCTTATAAAAAGAAAGAAAAAAAAAGAGTTAATCCTTGTGGCATGAAACCCTTATTAAATTAAGTACATTTATATTCAACATGATAAACATGGTATATATACTACCAAGAACTTGCCATATAACCAAGCACATGCAAATATAAACAATGGTCTGGGCTGAGTCCTAATAAGTTGCCCACACAGAACTATCTATCCTGGGGTGTCAATGAGAACGATAGCTTATACTTGTCCTCCTTTGGTTTCTGTCTCTGAGATAAACAGCACGACCAAAATCAACTTGGGGAGGAAAGGGTTCATTTCACCTTACAGTTTACAGTTCCAGCTGGAGAGGAAGGCAGCGGGGAGCTGGGGCAGAGACCACATGGGAACACTGCTCTCTGGCTTGCTCTTGGGCATACATTCAGCCACCTTCTTTATACTTCCCAGGACCAACCACCTGGCCAAGGGCAGGGCGGCGCTGCCTGCAGTGGGTGGGGCCCTCCCACATCAATCATTAATCAAGAAACGCCCCCACAGACGTGCCTGAAGGCCAGTTAGATGGAGCTATTTTTCTCAATTCTGTTTCCCTCTTCTCAGATGACGCTAGCTTGTGTCAAGTTGACAAAAACTAACCAGGTACAGTTCTGAACACGATCCCACCCTGACGTAAATCCCAAACTGTCAAAAAAAAAAACATAGAGGAAGGCAAACTAAAGAGACAAAAGTTATTAATGAAATTGATTAAAGCCTGTGTTTTAATGCCATAGAACCAACAAAATCTCCCCGCTGCTCTGGTAATAAAGACTCTTTGCTATAACCGTAACTTTGGTTTTTTAACTCCGAGAGTACTGTTTTCTTTTTATACTGGATGCCTGTATGTTACTTAGCTTCTTTATTCAGAAAATGTCTGTAAACGCACGTAGGTTAAGTTAGCAGTGGGCACGTGTACTTATCACAGATAGAGTGTTGCTAAATCGGGCCAATCATTAAAGCAGGTGAGGGGTGAAAGTAGCCACAGAAGAGAAAAGCTAGAAAATGGAAAGAAAGGGCTTGGGTCTGATGCAGCGGGAATACTAAAGCTAAAGCCACCTTCTCATTTTAGTTAAGGAAGACTCCTTGAAGTTGAGCGACCAGCCTTCCATTAATCCAGGGAGATCTCAGGCCCAAGACCTAAGGAGAACAGAACTAGGCATGCCTCTGTTCTCTGGCTCCTATAGAGTTCCAAAGGTATAGAGATCTGTAGCTGTGATTGCCTGCTGACAGAAGGCGGCTTTACCTCATGTCTGGCTTAGCAGGTGTACCCCACCTTCACACTGCACAACAGGCAGAAGAGGCATGCAGGGCATGACAGAACAAGAGTGTGCATACCATCAACAGAGAAAGCCGGGGAGAGGGAGTGTGGGCCCGAGGATCCTCTTCTGCACGCAGTCCTCTTCCTGGGATCTCTCTCTCTTTGCCTCCGGTGAACAATTTCTCCTCACACGTGATCCCTTCACTACAGACTTCAAAACACTTAAAGCTTGCTCCTCTCATGGCTGTTCTTAAATTCTGGAGGGCTGCTCTCTGTGACCCCCGTTTCCCCAGAGCTGTCCTCTAGAGACTATCACTGCCCCTATGTTCTTTCTGTCCTATGCCATCTTTTATTTATTTTATTTTTTAAGATTTTTTTTAATTTTAGATATGTAAATATACTGTCATTGTTTTCAGACAAACCAGAAGAGGGCATCAGATCCCATTACAGATGGTTATGAGCCACCATATGGTTGCTGGGAATTGAACTCAGGACCTCAGGAAGAGCAGTCAGTGCTCTTAACTCTCCAGCCCCTATGCCATCTTTAAAATCCTGTCTTCCTTTGGGTCAAATAAACTGCTGCCTTCTCTGAGAGCCAAGGCCATCTTCCATCTCCTCAGTCAGAATGAGACGCCTTCCTCAGCACTCTTGTGGGCTTTTCGAAACTAACACAATGCTCATTTCATTCCACTGACCTATTCTAGCTAATGGCTCCAAAGCTAGGCTCCTCAAGAGCGCTGGACGCACCTCAAGTTGAAGTCATATCTTTTACTGTTGAATCGTTTGCTATACTACAATCCTTTGGTTAAGGCTTTACGTATCTCTGATTTCCTGTAGATCTAGGTATTGTTTTAAGGGTCTCACTGATGCAGTACACAGTCCTTCAGCATGGAGATGCCTACAAGACTCCCAGACACTGAGAAAAGAGGCCTCCGAAATCAATGCAATGAGGGGAAACTTACCAGAAAATAGGGATGAACCATCTCTTATGATAATATTTTTATCTTCAAGCCGTCAATGCTGCCACAAACTCCATTAGCACTGTTAAACTGGACAATGTTTTAAGTTGGCAATAATAATAATAATTAATAATAATAGGTTATTATTGCTGGAGACGGGCCAATAGGCTGTTTCTGTGTACAGGGGAGAGGGTTGAAGAGAGGCCCGGCAGAGGCAAATAGAAGAGAGCGGTATAGTGGGAGAGGTGGGGAAGTGGAACAGATATCAAGAGAAGTTTAGAGCAAGCCAACCTCTAAAGACACAGGAGCGAAAGTGATCAGGAAAAAAAAAAAAGTCAGACTGCAGGAAGGAAAGAACCCCACTGCACAGCGCACACAGGCTCCTGAGTGCAGCAAGCACCACGGTTGAGGGTCTCCATTGGGAGGTTGCCATGGTTACCAGGTGATACGGCTACTACGTTCTGGATGCCCCCTTCCTCCCAGCTCCTGTCCATCATCTTCCGGCACTCGGTGGCAGTGGCAGAGCGCCCCAAGTCCAGCCTTGGCTGTGTCTGCAGCTGCGCAGCTGGTCATGTCTGCAGCCAGGACAGCCTGGGCTTGAGAAGGAGGCTTTTCAACCACAGAACAGATTCCCCCATTAATCAGGAATGCTCATGGGAGGGAGGATCTAAGCCAGTTTGCTACTGTCTGGATATGGCTAATAATTTCTCTCTTAAGTTTCTAGAGGAATTCGTGCCAGGGTTTCTTTCAACTACAAACAGCAGATATTATTTTCCTTCTGTATCTTAAAAAAAAAAAAAAGCTGGCAGTAGCAATATAAAAAAAAATTACCAGAGCCAAAATGTTGAGCTTTAATAAAACAAAGGCACAAGTAAACCCAAATACAGAGGAAGGAAGGAAGGAAGGAAGGAAGGAAGGAAGGAAGGAAGGAAGGAAAGGAGGGAGGGAGGGAGGGAGGGAGGGAGGGAGGGAGGGAGGGAAGGACCTGCTATACCTTTTCTTTACAGGATACAAATACAGTTATTAATGGTGGTTAGTGCCTGATGGACTCTCCAGCCACAATGTTTCTGCTCAAGTGTGTTTAGCACTCACCGTCATAACCTTGCCTTCTTCTAAACAGCAAATGGATTTTAAGCTTCAGAATGCTCACTGCCATCTCCGTAAAGCACGTCCTTAGTGTTCATGATTGGGACAACCTTTCATTCTCTGAGCTGCACTTTATCTTTCTCCTAATCCTCCATGATGGCTATATAACATAAGGTCCGATTCAGATTTTCATGTCATCGTGACTTTTCTTTTCTAACTTGGTTTTGATCCCCCACCCCCAAGCCCCCGATTCATTGTTAGTAATTTTTCTACGTGCCAGGCACCACCTCAGCTTCCAGGGTGACAGCAGGGAGAATAAAGTATAACGGGGATGTCGAGGAGCCCGAACACACAACCAAGTTCCAGCACATTCAAGGGTGCACTCTCAGCTAGAGACTGGAGGACCAGGATGGAGAGGCTCTGCATGGTGTGGAATATGCGTGAGCTACAACCCAAATCCACTTGTATCTGCCTCAGCGGGCCCTGGTTCTCCAGGGATTCCAACACTCGCATAATCATGCCCGAAACAGTAGATGCTCCTTGGCGAAAACTTAAAGATTCTGTGAATAATTTTAGAGAGAAGCCAAGCAAATTGGGATATGAATTTTGCTGATGTCCCTAGGGAAGAATAGCAATCATTCTTCAAAGATCAGGGGAGGCACCTGGGCTCCCTTACCTTCCAAACACCAGCCACATAGGAAGAAAGGGTTGCAAAAACTTCTCTACCTTGATACAGTTCAGCAGATTCCAAAGGCTCACTTTAACTCGGCGTTTGCCATCTTTCCTCATCTAGGAAAGTGTACCAACGACTCAAGGTAAGAAAGCTGGTGATCATTTCCAAATCCATCTGCTAACCTGACCCCCCAGGACTTCAGCAGAGTCTTTCCAGGACACAAGGATCCATACCCTTCTCTCTGCCTCCTCCATCAACACCCTGGTCTGGCCAACAGGATTCTCCTTCAGGGTTGAAAAGAATTCCTCCAATAACCCTGCAGCCCCCAGGTAAAATCAGTTTTTTTTTTCCCCAGAGTGGCCAGAGTTGATTTCATAGATAGCATTTCCTTCTATCACTGCTGAAGCTTAAAGCACTGTTACAGATTCCTAGTGCATTGTGGGTAAAATAAAAACTTATTTCCTTACAGTCTGTGTAGCAGAGTCTTCCCTAACCTCCCCTGCCACCTAATTCTTCTGACTCCAGGTTAGGCAATTTTCTCCCACAGTAAGACCACTTACAGGTGCTCTCCCCGCCTAGAATCTGTCTCTCTGGGCTCGTTATTTATTGTTTTAATATAATCGCTGCGATTATTAATTTTTAACCTTGGCTTTGTTTTTTGCTTTATTGAGAAAGGATCTCACTATTGCAGTCTTGGTTGGCCCGGATCTTGCTATTTGAACCAGGCTAGCCACAAATTTGTAGAAATCCACTTGCCTTCCAAGCACTGGATTTAAAGATGTATACCACTGGGCCTGGCACAGATTTTTGTTTGTATGTTTTGTCTTATAAGATTTATGTTTGAGTATATGTGTACGTGTGTGTGTGTGTGTGTGTGTGTGTGTGTGTGTGTGTGTATGGGGGGGCATCTGCACAGGTATTGGAGACCCCTGGAGGTGGAGTCAGGTAGCTGTGAGCTACTCAGTGTGGGTACCTGGGGGACCTCTGACAAGAGCAGAAGTGTTCCTCATAGCAGAGCTGTCTCTCTCCACCCCCTTCTCTAGGCTCATGGCACAGGTAACGCCTTTCTCCTTTTAGTCCAATTTACAAAACCATCTCTGCAGATACAGCTTTCTCCGAGTATCCTGTCTCAGTCTCAGAACCCTGGGAACCAACTCCCACTCTACCATTCTGCTCATGCAACCACAAGACTGGGAGGAACTCTGCCTTGCCCACCTTGTTCATCTTGCACCGTGTGGAACACAGCAAGTCTGTAACAGCTAACAGTGAGTGAGTGAGTGAGTGAATGAACACACTGGGGAATGAATGAATGAATGAATGAACGAGCAGATGAATGAATGAATGAATGAATGAACGGCCGAATGAAGAAATGAACACACTGGGGACTACTACTTCAGACGGAAGCTTTTCTGAGTCAGTTACTTTTGGTAGACAACTTTCAAGGCTACTTTTAGGAATCTTGCTTTTAATGTTGCTCGTAAGCATCCTTACACACATGACTCTCCTCTAGGCCAGCACATTACAAAACCAAGGAAACACTATGGACATCGAAAGCACGAAAATGCTCTACCAGAGAAAGGTCCCACAAAAGCCATCTAGGTCAGAGATGCTGTGTTACGCTATTCAAAGTCTGAAGAAAATGTCACACACACACACACACACACACACACACACACACACACATCCCCGAGATGCGAAGCTGGGAAATCAGGATCGTATGCATATACTTCCAATTATTTGTTTTGAAATTTTTTACTAATGGAAAGAGAATCGGGTCTCACTGGTCTATCTCAAAGGCTTAAGTGACCTTTCACTAAGGATAAAGGACAGACTGGCTGAAATTCTAAGGGAGCCGAAAGGAAGCACTGCCTGTCTGAATACACACACTTTACAAGGACTTCAATGGAAACCAACTTATTTTCTCAGCTACAGAAAAAAAAAAAAAAAAAAAGCCCTTGAAGAAATAATCTTCAAACAGCTGGAAATGCAAGGGAATATCCAAAAACCACATGAAATGGAATAACCCGGTCACACCTGACGAATATTCAACAGGCCCAAACATAAGACAGCATTCACTCTATCACGCACTGGCTACGTGTAGGTGTATTTAGACACACACACACACCTAGGTATCTAATTTTGTCTGAAGTTTGTATTTGTGTGGGCTCCTGTTGGTTGGTTTTTCGGTTCTAGACTTCCTTGAAACAGCAAAGCCATTCAATGAGGCCCTGCCACCCAGCACTGGGCAGGGACGTTGCTTTTGGCCCCGTGACTGTCCAGTCCTTTCCAACTTGTTTGAAAAACCTGTGTTGACTGTACTGTGTGGAAAAAAAAAATAATGAAAAGGAAAGGAAAGCTGTTACCCTGCTGTTGTAACGGCGCCAAAAGGATGCAGAAACAAACACCGAAGCTAGAATTTAAGGCATTTCCTCTGCTCTGGGACTATGTCCGTTAGCTGAAGGTCAAAAGCACATTAAAGGGCCTCGGGAATCTTAAAGCCTTAAGTAGATTTTTTTTGTCATCCTCTCTTTTTATTAGGTATGCTGGCGACACACATTTAACTGACATTTAACACACTAGAGTTTATTCAGCAGCATATAAGGAAAATCTAAACATTACTTCCAAGCTCGGCTTATTTAAAATCCTAGTGCCTTATTTTTTTTTTAAACTGATAGCCCAAGTCCCTTTAAAGTGCCACTGGGTGAAGGAAGTCACTCTTGTGCCCAATTCACATTTACTGCCTCCTTATGCTTCAGTGTGTCTACACCTTGTAATTTATAACACTTTGGGGGACGTTCTCTCACTCTTGATGCATCAGTAAATAACAAGCTGCATTGGTTGCCTTGCTCTCTGTAGGAGCTGCTTCATCTAGGATGAGTAAGGAGGTGGGACATGCTTCAGGGTAGTACAAATCAGTATCCCCGGGGGGCATAGGAAATACAACCAGATCAGCCATTGTCCTAAACAAGTGGTCCTGGAGTGGGTGGGTCACGCCATGTGCTGTAATTGGATTTGTAATGAAGTTTTTGGAAACAAATCTAAAACAGAGAACTTTGGAGGAGAGGAAAAAAAAATCTTGCTGGGTTGGTTCCTGGAGAACTGACAGTAAAAAGCATGAAGTATCAAAGTCACCTCAGGATTTTGTATACAGCTCTAACATGCGGTGAAGACTTCAGTGTCATAAAAATTCAGCAAAAATACTTCCACCACAAGAATGGCCAAATACAGGAGCTTCTCCAGGACAAACTTTCACTTAGAGCAGTGGTCCTCAACTTTCCTAAGCTATGGTCCTTTAATACAGTTCCTCATGTTTTGGTAACTCCCAACCACAGATAGTCTTTATGGCCAGAGGTTAGAAGGGCATCCGTAGCCATCAAAGAGGAGCAAAGCCTTCAGGAAACCTGCAACCTGGGACTGTAAGACCATAGGGGACTCCAACCATAGTTTCACTACTACTTTATAACTGATTTTGCTACTGCTATGAATTGTAATATAAAGATCTGTTTTCTGATGATGGTCTTAGGAGATTCCTGTGAAAGAGTCATTAGACCACCCCACAAAAGTGTGGTGACCCTGAGGCTGAGAACTGGTGGCATAGGGAGAAATGAAATGGCCTTGACTCTGAGATTTGGAGACCCGACATCCCACGATAGCTTTACCTATGCCCCCATTTTTCCCTCTCCATATATAGGAAAATGAAGCAAGCAGTTTGTAAGTTAATAGTCACTCTTCTTCCATTTATCAGAATTCCAGAATGTTCTAAATAACTCTGCTGAGAGTCATCATGGTTACCAATGGGTATGCCATCTGATCCTGACCCATGACACTTCTGGTCTATTCAGAGGAGACAAAACTTTCTGACTTGTTGCTGTAGAAATGTCAACAGAAGGAAGACAGTATTCAACTTTATCTGTTGTGTTTCCTTTGCTTTGTTGGCATGTGGGAAGCTGATAGACAGCATAGTTTAATAGCAAACTTGGGTGTGGTTGTCCCAGTGATAAGGGAAATGAAAGTGGAAGGAGGTTGAATAATATTTATTTGAAGAGTTATAGCTTGTTCTTTTCTCCCACAGATGTTTTACAAAGCGTATAAAAATCACACCAGCTCTTAGAAAGAATGGCTGGAATGTCTGTATAGCCAGAGGTTAGCAGGGAATCGTGGCCATCAAAGAGGAGCAAAGCTTTCAGGAAACTTGTAACTAGGGACTGTAACACCCTTACCAGCTTTGTTATATTTAACAGCACATATGTGGATGTGCACACACACACACACACACACACACACACACACACACAGAGCAGAGCTAATGAGACAGACACGCTGATTGCCAAGTATTACCTATTAGTCATACACACACACACACACACACACACACACACACACACACACACACGATTACACACATTTAATCCTTGATGTAGTAAAACAAAATAAAACAAAGCCTTCCCAGGGGCATTTAGCAGACATGGGTCCAGGCAGAGAGGCATAAAGGAACATGCAGATAACATTTTTGAGTTCCACATCATACTAAGATATATAACAAGACCACAGCCTAATTCCATTTGCAACATTCCTGATGGACAGAGACAAGCTGGCTCTCAACAGGAAAGCATTTAGAAGATTCCAGTCTGATTAGCAAGCAGAGGGCCAACAGGTACTAAGACGGTGTAAATCTTACTTTCTCTTCAGTAAAGCAGAGATAAACATCACTGTAAATGTCGTGTGGGAAGCATTTAGGCAGTTAAAAACCCTGACTGGTTACCAAGTCCTGGGATCAGACACAACAGAGAACCTAGGATTCTGTTTCACACACCAGAAAATGGTGTAAGGTCCCTTGAGGTCAAAGCTCCTAGAATGACNAGACGGTGTAAATCTTACTTTCTCTTCAGTAAAGCAGAGATAAACATCACTGTAAATGTCGTGTGGGAAGCATTTAGGCAGTTAAAAACCCTGACTGGTTACCAAGTCCTGGGATCAGACACAACAGAGAACCTAGGATTCTGTTTCACACACCAGAAAATGGTGTAAGGTCCCTTGAGGTCAAAGCTCCTAGAATGACCAAAAAGAGACAGGTCAACACACACACACACACAATCTGCAGAAATCATCTAAAAGGCCACACATACTACAAACTGCACCAAAACACTCAGTAGTGGCCTTTCCCATCTACTGTTGCAAAGACACACATTGCTGGTATTTTAAAAGGCCTATGAACAGTAAATAAGAATCTTTTATATAATATAATATAATATAATATAATATAATATAATATAAATACATTAAATGAAACTGGGAGGTCTTCTAGATACCTTTCCAGGCCCTTCTGGCAGGGCTCAACCAGTGTTCTTACCAATCTTATTAATTTCTGTACTTTTAAGAGCAGACATCCTGAACACATATTTTTAAGAGAAAAATAAAACCCATTTCATTCTCTGAACTAGATGAAAGGGAAAGGAAGGGGGGTTGGGGGGGGGACACAGGGATGACGCTCTTGGTTCATAGTACCAGCAAAATGCTTTCCTCTGTTTCATAAAACCTCAATTTTTATCTGCAGACAAATATATGGATACATTGGGAGAAAGTGGTATCAATCTTTAAACATTATTAAATCCCTGCATTGTTCTCTTGTTATTGGAACAGGAAAAGAAAGGCCGCTGATAAGCAGAAAACACTATACTTGCTTTTCGGGAAATTAAAAAAAAAAAAAAAAGACTTCCAGCGACAGAGAAAAGAATAAAAGATTTCCCTACCCGCTGGAAAACTAGGAAGTCGTCAGCCAGAAACAAAGAATACATCCTTGATTCAGAGGAACATTCCAGCCCCTGAAAACCACACACACATTAATTCATCTTGTGTTAATAATCTCTTCCCTCCCCAGCTCTGCAGTCACCACTTACTGCATCACTTCCTCCTGATGCAAAATCACTGAGCAACAGGGGTCACAAATCAAAAGCAGGAAGGTGCCAGAGAAAAGACAATGCCCAGGTCTCCAGCAGCAGCAGCAACTCATGTGGGCCGCTCTTCTTGTCTTAGCGCCCATACGCCATTACAAGAGGAACTCCAAAGCCGGGCGTGGTGGCTCACGCCTTTAATCCCAGCACTAGGGAGGCAGAGGCAGGCGGATTTCTGAGTTCGAGGCCAGCCTGCTCTACAAAGTGAGTTCCAGGACAGCCAGGGCTACACAGAGAAACTATGTCTCGAAAAACCACCCCCCCCCAAAAAAAAACAAGAGGAACTCCATACCCAAAGATATTATCTGAGTGCCCAGGCTACTACCCTATGCGTGGCAGAGGTCAATATGTACTAGGGTACATGTCAAATTTTATTAGTAGGACATTTCTAAACTTTTTTAAACCAAAGGTTGGATGTTAATGAACCCTGAAATGACTTTCTTGAGAAAGTCTCACATTTCACAAGGAACAGAGACATTGGTTCTAGAGGTAAACAGCGTGTCTCTGAGTCACAGAAGGGCTTTGCAACTAATTAAAACTCCATCCAAAATTGATTTTATGTTGATCATGAATGTCTATCTCCCTGAGCTCCCACGCTCAGCGCCATTCCATTTGCATCTGGCTGTCCTGAGTATGTCACTGCCTGGGTGAACATCTTCCTAGATGGTAAGAAAGTGTATAAAAAAGAGAAACATGAGGCTGGGGTTCTGAGGTGAACACAAGCCCGGAAAGAACAAGATGGGATGATCAATCCTGGAAAAGGACAAACAAACGAAGCCACCCTCACGCTCCACGGAAGGTTGGTCCTGGTGACTTTCAGCTGCAAGTGGGAGAAACTAGCTTTTTACTGGGGGTGGGGGGGGCACATCTGTGTGGAGTTGTATGCATTCAACTTTGTCCCTTTCATTCACAAAGATTTTTCCATTTTCATTCCTTAAAAAAAAAAGTAGGAACAAAAGGAAGGAAGGAAAGAAGGAGGGAGGAGAGGGGAGGGGAGAGGAAGAGGAAGAGGAAGAGGAAAAAGAACCTATATTTAAAGGAAACTTTCCTCCCAGATGACCTCTTAACCAAGATACTAATAAGCATGAAATACTGCAAGCCTGGAAAAGCATAAAATAAGTCTATCAAAGAATCCTTCCCTACCCTGACAGGACATAAGGATACTTGGAACCATTAGCTTTTGACTGAAGGCAGATTTTCATTAAAGCCACTGTGCTCATAAACTCATGCTTGAGCTACCTCTCATAGACCTTCCCTCCTCTCTCTAGTAAAAAGACCGTGGATACTTTACGTAACTTGGGTAAAGTATCCACAGTACCAGATAATGGCCTGGGAATAAGAATGACACTCATGAATGGGGTTTGAATGGGCTGGGGCACACATACGAGCGGCTCGGGAAACCTGGGATGGTCCACACCCTCTGGATGATGGAGAGGACCCAGCTCAGGGTAGCTGGTCTGCTCTCAGGGACTGGAGAACCCCAGGCACTGCAGAACCACCTCTCACTTCCACTTCCCTCTGAGGAATCTCAGCAAGTGCTCATGTCACCTAGCTGTCCCTGTGGCCACTCAGAGGGCCGGGATTCTATAGAAGACAACGTTTTTGTGCAGGGCTATAGGGTTCAGCTGGACACTGCTGGGCCAGGCAGCCACTCAGCAGCCCCGTGTTAACAGAGCACATGCTGAGCCCTGGGAAAACCTGTGAGGTCACCTCCAGCCAAGTCAGAAACCACACACACAGGAGGGGCTGCTCAGAGCCACTCAGGGGAGAAAAAAAAAAAAAAAAAACCTAAACCTGCTGAAGCCAGACATTAGATGAGCATCTGGTAAGCATTCCCTGGAGGTGCAAACAGAAAGTTTAAAGCTGGTTCTGAAAGAGCACCACTTCCCTAGCTTGAGGCCAGGATGCACTTTGTCCTTTTAGCAACAAATAATTGATGTATTCTTAAAATGCACAGTGTGTTCATAGACATATTCATGTGAAGCAAAAACCTCCTCTGCTACATCTGGTGTTGCTTGAACCTGAGGTTAGACATGGTTAGACAAGGATGGGCAGGGAGTTGGCTGAACTGAGGACATCTTAGGACAGAAGAGATGACTCGAAAATGTAGATGTGTATGTTCTTAAAGATGTTAAGACTGAACAAAAGAAAGGGAAGAATCAGTGAATGGTACAGGACCTCAAAAGAGTCCTGGCCCATGGAATGTGCCTGGGAAGCACTGCTCTAATGTCAATATGAAAGGTCACTTGACACTAACTCCTTCCTGTGTTCATTCCCGGGGCAGTGGAATAAAACGTCCCTCTCTACCTACCGACCATGCTTCTCTTAGCAACAGATACAACATCTTTAATCAGGACTCCCTCCTATCTCCTTGAAGAGCACAAGAACCCACAACTCCCAGAAGGGTAGGTCAAATGTGTAATGTCCCGCCGCCAGAATGCAGGTAAAAATGAATGGTTTTCAAGCCACTGCTCCCTCCAACTGGTCTGAGGCCAAGTTCCTTGAGTTTCCTGTTTTTATTTCCCAGATACTTGACACTGGCTTCCGCCTTCTGGGAGCCCTTTCTGTTTTTCCTGTGCCCCTTATCAGACCATCAAATTGGCAATGAGCTCAAACATGACTTAACAATTAGAAATCTGCAAATACTAAAGTCCTAAAGTTGAGAGGGCAAGGTTCCCCAAAAGCAGCTTGCTTGAGTCTCTAAAAAACACATGTGTTGAGCTTATCTTTTGTTTTGGAGGTGGGGGGGGTAGGAGAAGGGAGATAATTAAACATATGTGTTGAATCATCAATGAATATATTTTTGCAGCAGGCTGAAGAGGCCACGAAGCGTCCCCTAGGTGTTCTAAACCTCATTAGATGTACAGCACACAGCCCGTGTCCATCCTCTTGTCAATAGAATAACAGACTCATGAGTTGTTAGAAGAGCCTTGTAAGTTTAACTCTGCTACATGGAATTCCTGAATAAGCAACAGTTATGTACAACGACTTCTATGACATGTGAGCTAATGTTATGTCACAATTTTATTGTTCCCACTAGAGTCAATATTACATTACGGAATATTTGAGGGCACTGATATTTAATGCCATGTAGGACATAGGCATAATTTACACACACACAAAAAATCCAAAGACATGAGGTTTTAGCTGCATCCCTTGTACTTTAGGATCAGACAGGTAGGTTATGCAAAGGGCCCCCCTCTATTAAAAACAGAGGATCTCTTCAAAATGTAAATTCTGAATTTATTTTTTCCTTTAATATGTGGTGCTATAACACTAATATCAATAGTAGTGGTGATAATAAGAATTTTCTACACTGGATGTGCATGCGTGTATGAAGACAACTTGCAGGGGTCCATTCTCTCCTTCCATCACACAGGTTCCAAGGATCAAATGCAGACCACCAAGAGAAGCAGCGAGCATCCTTACCCATGAAGCCATCCTACAACCCACTAACGAATAACAGGTAAAATGCCCCACTGCCTTTTAATCTCTTTTAACATTTACTTGGAAGAAATCTTTATTTGCATAGTGAACCCACTGTGCATTAATATTTAACATGAAGCGATTTGAAGCCTATGCCTTATTTTTTTGAGAAGCAATGCAAGAAGAGGTGGTTCAAACTTGTTCTAGTGATTGGAGACACAATGTTCTCTTGGGCCAGTATAATGAATCGACTCCTCTGGGGAAGGGATGCAGATCTGTATAAACACTGTATGGTCCTCCTACTCACTGTCAAGAAAGCCAGCAGGAGCCTTTTCTGCTGGGGCTTCCTGGTCACACACAGTCCCTTCCTGTAGGTGATTCCTGAGAAAACTAGGAGACACCAGGCCCTCCTTATGTGACTTGTCCAGGAGAACATCTGCAAGGGAAAAGACCCGCGCTTCTGCCTTCTCTGTACTTATGTGACAGGACAGCAGCCTTCTTAACTGCAGCTGGCAAGCGAAACATGACAGACTTCTAAGCAGTGCCTCACAGGAGACATAAAAGCATCATGTTACCACATTTTTCCCCCTGTGGGTGTTTTCTGTGAGCACCCCCTACTTCTACCTCATATACACATTAAAAACTTTTTTTTTTTGAGAAAGGTCTATGAAAGCACACAGTGTAATGTTGCTTTCAAAATACTAGTTGACTTTTGTTTAGTAACAAACATTACAAATAACAACAAGAACCAAGCGTCCTAAGGAAGCCACCGAACTTAGCTTGTACTGGGGGCCAAGAGACCAAGAGAAAGATAACCATCAGAAATAAAATCTAGCCTTGGCCCCTGACCATGCAGAGGGAAAAAACATGAAAGTATTAAAAAAACCAAAAAAAACGACAAATGGGTTAGAAAGAAACAATATCATTTCCTGAATGAAATAATAAATTTAGTTAAAAGCCAATGCTCCGAGGTCCTTAATATCCAATAAATAAATAAATAAATAAATAAACAAAGCAAAGCAAAACAAACAAACAACATAAGAATAGAAGGTGTGTGTCTCCGTGTTAAAACCAGCTTGGCTTCAGAGAACAGAGCCACACGACATAAAAACAAAGTTCCATTTGTTTCAAGCAGCCGCAGGAAAATAAATACAGATAGGAAACTGTGTAAACGGAGTTTGCCTTAGGTCCCTTAATAACACATCTTTTGTTTAAAGATGAAATTAAAACTTCCCTGGCAGAATGCGGTTTATGCTCCTGCACCCTTAAGGCCATACAGAAGTCTTTCAGCTGATGGTAGGGCAGAGGGGAGTCGGGAGCCTGAGAGTACCTGGGGCCCTGCACACACCCAGCTCCTCCTGGCTAAGCAGGACCAGAGAGGAAGGCATGAGCGCTAAACAGTAAAGGGGACGGTGCCAGAAGGCCCAGGGGAATGGGCTGGTGAAGGCAGGGCTCTTCTGGATCCTAATAGTCCAGGATTATAATCTTGTCATCACCTTCCTTTCCAGTCAGTTCCTTATCTCGAGGATTTTGGCTTTGAACCAGCTCCCCTTCTGGGGACAGGCTGACCTGCTCTAACGCAAACAATCCTACAAGCTTTAGGGAAAGCAAAACAAAATAACAGGGCCGATCAATCAATTACTTCACAGTCCTTTAAAGTGATCTATGACGTCTTTGGGTGTGATCTGTGGCTCAGCTGAGAGCAGATGTGACTGAGGACTCCTGGTACCGCCTTCACTGCACTTCAGGTCACGCTGCTGTGACCCTTTCTCCTCCATTACGCCATTTCCTGTCTCACCCCGGTCCATCTACTCACATCACCCACGGACCCCGAAGGCATGGAGGACACCACCTTCTCCTTGGACTGCGACTCATCACCCTTATCTCCACTTCGGATCTCCCCGCCCCTCCAGGCCCATTACATACATCCTCTTCCATGGCTTCTCGGTGGACACCTCAAATATAGCAAAACAAACCTGAGAAGTAGATCCCAACCAATCTCCCCACGGAAGCTGCTCTCCTTGTATCCCACACTTAGCAAACGGTCCATGTGTACATCCTAAATATCAGACCCTAAACTTTATCTTGACCATCATCCACTAAGCTTATCTGCTGGTATTCGCCAACAAAGCTCACTGATACAATCAAGTCCAAGTACTCCGATGGCTATCATCTTTTCTGTCCAAGTTTGCTTATTGATTCCTGTTTCTGTAGAACTACTGGACGAATTTCTCAGAGGTAGATTCAATTCCCGTTTCTCCCACCAAGCCTCTTTCATACGTTTATCTGCCCACTCAGGGTAAGACAGTGATGTATAATAACGCACACCATGACTGCTCACCTTTCTTCAACCTGCGAGAAAGTACACCTCATTTAACATTACTCCTAAGGACTTGCCGCTAACTCAGGGAGGGATTCCCAAAGCCCCATGTCTCTGCCTCCTTTTCACAATGTTCACTGCATAAGACCAAATGTGCCACCCAGTCCTATCCTCTACCTGCATGAAACCTTGTTCTTTTTGACCAGTTTTCCTGGTGTCAACACATGTAAGTCATGCAAATTCCCAGTTCAAAATTGTGTGTTTTAGTTCAGGTTGCTTTTTTTAGTTCTAAAGCCCATTATTAAACACTTTACCTACATCATATCTTAACATACAGTTCTAGGTGAATCTTGTTTGACTGGAAGACGTCTACAGTATTCCAACTACATATTCAAATTTCTAACAGTCTTAAAGACTCAATTACACATAAGCCTAAAGTCATCTTTAAGTTTCACATGTTTAGCAACAAGGGTTTTTTTCCCCCAAATTACTCCTCAGAAAAGGGAAATTCCCCCAGTCCCGAGTTCTTGAAATAATATCAAAAACTACAGAATGCCTTATTTTGAATAACAAACCATTTAACCCTCCACGGCCTCAATCAATCCTACATTTGTATTACATGAAGGCCTTCTGAGAAAACGAGCCTTTTTAAAGTAAAGTAATTTAACTAGATACAGTAATTACTGTGGAATGATCTCAACCTAAGAGACAAGAGATGTCACAAACAGCCACCACAGAATCACTCTTTGAAAGTCATCACGAGGTTACGCACAAATGCCTAATTCATTACAGATGAAACTGTCCTAATTGTACGTGAACAGACAGCAGGTCTGGTGACACACCTTTCTTAATCAAACTGCTACATCTCAAACAACCTAGACGCCGTGAAGAGACCGTGCTCAAGAGCAGGGCATTAGTTAAGTGACTGCAAAGTGTCTGAGGGACAGTCACTGCAGAGCATTGGGAATACTGGATACAGCTGTTTTGTAAGTGTAAGAATGGCAAGATGTGGCAGACCTAGTCTGTCATATTATTTCATATAATCTGATTTCTAAAATATGGATAGAACTATTTAAATAATCATGTAACTAAATCATCTATAACTCTAGGTTACCTTGTAACTTATCTATATGTGGGAGCTCGAATCATCCATGTACAAACTTAAGGACTAGAAGGAGTATTATTTATTTCTCTCTGTAGTTCTAAAATGTTTTGTTAGGCTGGGGAGAGACGTCAGCCCACAGACTCAACTAAGCAGGGCTCAGAGGGGCTCACAACGACTGAATCATGGACCCTGTAAGGTCTAAGCTAGGCCCTCTGCACATGTTATGGCTGTATAGCTTGGTGTTCTGTGGGACCCCTAACAGGGGGAGAGAGTTCTACACTTGGGACCCTTTTCCTCCTACTGGTTGCTTCGCCTGGTCTTCTTATAACTTGTCATGCCGTGTTCCATTGATATTTCTGATGGCCTGCTCTTTTTTGAAGGGAAACAGAAGAAGAGTGGATTTGGGGTAGAGACGGAGTGTGTGAGTACTGGTGGTGGAGTGGAGGGAGGGGAAACTATGATTGGGATGTAATGTATAAGTTAACAATACACACACACACACACACACACACACACACACACACACACACAAAATATCAGTAAATCCCTTGCCTGAGTCCGTGCATGAGTCCCTGCGTGGGTTCGTGGGTTTCAGTCACCTATACTGCAGAATACTTTTATTTTTATCATTTTGTTTTTTTATTATTTTCTACTATAGTCTCTCAACAGTTGAGTAGTTCTGGTAAGTGCAAAAGAGCAGCGCTATTTTATAGGTTATTATAAATGCCTTATTATTTAGAACGGCTTAATAAATCTAATACATTGTAAAAACTAATACATTCCAGAAACTTCGGTCTTGCTCGGGCGCCCCAGGGGCTTGGACAGAGAAAATCCTAGCTCATCTAAACTGCATGTTTTGTCATTCTTTGAATGACAACATTCTGAAGGGAAAGGGGTGAATTTAAGACTGTCTCCTGTTAACACTCTTTCTGTCATATCTCTCCCCACACCAGGAAGAACCCGGGGCTGAGGGAAAACCCAGTCCTGGTAGGGCAAGGCTGGCATCTAGGTCTCCCTCTTCTTAACTCTTGTTGCAAGCTCTAGCACTAAGCTCAGGGCTCTTCCACCGGAATTTCTATGTTTACAAATATATTTTCAAGTTACCAATTGCTTTTTCTAGGTTATATGCACGAACAGACAAAGTTCCTGGACCATATTAGTGTAATTCTCTTGGGACTTTAATTTAATTTCTGACTTCTCTCCAGAGGTGAGGTGTCTCACTATCCATTCATACCTGCCTGATTCTGGATCCTAGCAAAATTAACCTTAGCTCTCAGGGTACCGGCACACTTCTTTCCTCCATCCATTTCTTCCCCCTCTGCCAGATGAGCCATCTTTCTAATTAGCAGAGCACCACGCTAGGGCCAATCAAGCAGAATGGACCCAGTGACAACAGATGCCGATCCCGAGCGAGCGCACCACTCATGAAATCATCCATTATGCAGAGGTGACCTAGGCCAGCTGGCATGAGGTACCCTGCTCACAGGATGACTGCGCACACATCCCATACTTCTGGGAAACACACGCTTCAATTGCACCAGAACTGACATACTGTATGCTTCTCAGTTAGGACTCTCTAAGGTTGCCCTGCCTTAGTAGGTTCTAATGCTATCACTGCTCGGCTGCACAAGGTGGAGCCGAGCAAACAAGGCAGTCAACAACAACAACAACAACAACCACCACAACAACAACCACAAAGCATGCTTACCTTCGATCCTCTTTAATGCTGAAAGGCACATGTCCTTCCTTGGGAACTCAAAGGGATTGTTGCAGGTTCGGATGGTACCGCACTCGCATTTCCCATTGATGATATTGCAGCCAGAGATAAGGTTTTCATTGCAGGGTTCAAAACCAAGCAGCTGGTCATCATCCCAGTCCTCATCTGCAAGACAGTTACCCAGAGACAGGTTTTTCTCCCCGCTCTCTTCAATGGCCTTGAGATCAAACACACACTCGGATGTCAAGATCTGCACCCAAATGGGAGGCCTTCATTCGCGAAAGGCAGTTTGGGCAGGAACTGTACACATGAATGCATGTTACCTCCTAAGTCACTGGGAAGCCTGAAATACAGCCATACATGAAGAAATTGTGGTCAAAGCCCATGGCTCCTGTGGTGTGCCTCGCCAACTATGATTCCTACAAAATACTTAATTGGGGTGGGGGGGCAGGCGCATGGCTTGGGAGATAGCTTGGTCAGCAGAGTACATGCTGCACACAGGGGAGGACCCAAGAAAAACGGGTGTGCTGCTGTTTCTCTGTGCTGGGGAGGAGGTGACGGGGATCCCTGGAGCTGCAAGCCAGTCAGCATAGTTGAATCAGTGAGTTCCACAGACCCGTTCTCAGAAAATAAATAGTGACTGGTGTCTAAGGAATGAGACCCAGGTTTGTTCTCAGACTTCCATATGCAAAGGCATGTACCACTCCCATACACACACATACACACACACAAACACACACGCAGGCACGCATAAGCACTTCTCAAAAGAAAAATTAGGTTAACGTTTTCTCGCTGTATTGTACAATACAGCGAGGAAGCCAATGCACATACAGCATCATTTGCTGCCACCAGGGAGGTGGGAGATGCAGCGAAGGGTCTCCAACATATTTTGGGACCCACTGATGGCACCCAACACTACCTACCTCAGCAAAGCTGAGGACCACAGCCTCAGCTACAACCCAGTGAGAGACAGAGGTCATGACATTCTGAAGGTGAGACCATTCAGAAATCTGTCCTGGGATGAGACAAATGGTAGTAAATTAGGTCCTAAAGTCAGCCTTGGGGCAGGAGAAGTGGTTCACAATTAAGAGCAAGTACCGATTTTGCTGATTTTACGCAGAAATTGAGTTCCATTCCCGGCACCCACACTGTAACATCATCCCCTGTAACTCCCTCTCTAGGAGATGTGATCCCTTCTGACCCCCGTCAGAATCTGCACACTCAACTACATACCCATAGAGGTACACACAGTTTAAAAAAAAAATGAGAATTAAAATTCCCCATCCCTGCCCCCTGCTCTGGGACCCAGTTCAGAAAAATGCGACTCACATAAGAATCACTAGTTAGGCTCCATTTTTAGCTATGTTCCTCCTACTTCAAATACCTCTTAATAAAAACCGAGTACTTCTGTACAGACCGCCGGGGACACGACACAAGTTATTTTCATGTTATCTTTAAAAGACCCTATCACACACCCGAACTGGGACTGACTGCTGGACGGCAAACATGTTTCAGATAAACGATATCTACAGAGAAAATTTTCAAAGTGCTTGCCTTTAAGAGCACTTACACCTGTTGCTCACGCTGAAGAGTACATGTCATCTCAAGACAGCGGTTTTTTTTTTTTTTTTTTTTTCCCGGCTGCGGTGTGCAATGCTACGATAGAGCTGCCTAGCCATTGTGAGACCCTGACATGAATTCATAGCATGGTGCGGAGGTATTTTCTCATAGAAGACGGTGCAAAGAAACAGCTCTGGTCTCTACAAAGCTAACAATACTCATGCCATCCCTCGATCACACACCACACAAGATTACTCTCCCTTGTGTTTCCCTTTTACTGAAATAATCTTCTTGCCAAGGACACTTGGGAGAAGAAATCACAACCCAAAGAGCTTCTAGATGATTCTATGAAATAGCAGAAGAGAATAAAAAAAAAGAAACATCTTTGTTTTGATTTAAAGTAGGCCCACTTACATAATCAATGCCCCAGCTTTGATGGTCTCTGCTTATAAAGTTTAAGCAGACACCTGAGGGGTCTTTTTTATAATCTGCTCTCTATGCCTACATTTAACACATAAACACTACTCACACATACAAAGGCAAACTGCATGCTAACTGAAATCCTCGCAATTCTCTGAAAACTATTAAGTACACTGAGCAACTCAAGCTCGAAAAGCAATTCTCTGTCCTCGGTCAGGACGTGGTGTCGCACCTCAGCGATGTTGCATCTGTGTGGAGCTGCTGATGTGCTATTAGGACAGTCTTGGTACAGTTCAGGGGAACTTGCAAAGGACTTCTTGTGACTGCACATTAAAATTTTGCAATGCAGAGATTAATCCGCAGAATTTCAAAACTTGTAAGTAATTTATAAGACATTTGTACCACTGGAAGGACTACCCATTCTTCTTCCTCCTCCTCTCCCTCCTCTTTTTCTTCCTCTTCCTCCCTCCTTTCCTCCCTGCCTTTTTGAGACAGGTTTCTCTGTGTAGCTGTCCTAGAACTCATTCTGTAGACCAGGCTGGCCTCACAGTCAGAGATCTGACTCCCAAGTGCTAAGATTAAAGATGTGCATCACTATTGTCTGACTTTCCTCTCTCTCTCTCTCTCTCTCTCTCTCTCTCTCTCTCTCTCTCTCTTCTTTCTTCCTTTTGTTTTTGGCTTCGTTTTTTTGGAGACAGGGTTTCTCTGTATAGCCCTGGCTGTCCTAGAACTCACTCTGTAGACCAGGCTGGCCTCGAACTCATAACCTCCTGCCTCTGCCTCCCAAGTGCTGGGATTAAAGGCGTATGCCACCACCGCCCGCCTTTATTTTCTTTTTTAATGAAAGGAAATCACTATTACTGATTTTTAAAGTATGTGCAGCATTTCCAAATGGGTTTGCGCATTCCAAAAAAATTCTTCCCACAATACACACTCCATACCTACATTAAATCATCACTGTGAGGGGTGTGTGTGTGTGTGTCTGTGTGTGTGTGCGCGCACACACACACAGACACACACACACACATGCACACACGCACACACGCACCACCTCATACCCACATTTACCATCATGGGGCAGGGAGAGGGGTGTACCACCTAGTCCTCTACTCTCTCCCTACCACATTTCCCTTGCCCTTCACCCTCATTCCCCCACATTTACTATAGTTAGTTGTGTTTCTTTAAAGCCAGACAACAGAGTCCAGACTTCACCATTGAACGTAAGGTTCTCTATGGTATTGACAGAGCCTTCTTTTCGGGATCTCTCTCACACCTATATCTTACATGTGCATGGAGGTTCTCGCTTCGAGCCTACATCTGTTCCCACTACTTCGTACCTACAGCACAGGTTTGCATTTGCTTCAACATAATTTTTATTCTTTCTTCAATGTGACCTCTTTTTTTTTTTTTCCTCCAGAGCTGAGGACCGAACCCAGGGCCTTGAGCTTGCTAGGCAAGCACTCTACCACTCAGCTAAATCCCTACCCCGAATGTCACCTCTTTTGAGATGTCTTCTCCAAATGCCCAGAAGAATGAGCTGTTCCATCATCTCCCTGCAAGCACCTGCACAGATATTAAGGTTTTATCTAAGTTAAACTTCTCCAATAAGCCAGAGACCTAACTGGCCAGAACACTATCAATTTCTGTATCCTCAACACATAGTACAGGTATATATGGGTATGTGTATATAACAACAACAGTATAGCCTGTTATAAAACCAACACAAGATGTTGCGAGAAAAAAGGGTTTCAAGATGATTATGATAAAAAACAAAACACTTTAAAAACACTTTAAAGCTGGTCTTATTTTTAAAAAGCTTGTTACAAAAGCGCCGGGTGAGACACATATTTTAAAGACATGCCAGGACACTGGCAATTTCTGACTAGGAATCATATGCCATTAATCTCTTTCTCAGTTCATCTCTCAGACGACGTCCACTTAACACCTGGTGGCATTATCATCCTTCCAAGAAGCCCATTTTCGGAGCCAAGCTCTTTGAGGAGCAGATGCTTCTCCCTGTCTTGACAGAGGGAGACCATTTGCTCTGAATGCAGAATCAGAACTAAGAGGCAGCAGCCTCGTCATGATCTGCCTGGCTCTGTACCGCTTTGTCTCTCAGCTGAAGTGTCTCAGCTGCGGCGCTGGCCACACCCACAGGGTCGCAGTCCAGGCGCCTGCTCCCTTGGGATACCACCAGCATCCTCACCATCAGCCTGAAACAGCTCTCTGAAGTCAACATTATCTTATAGGTATTTCTCTTCTGTATTGAAAAGAAAACCTTTCAATTTTCTGGCCCCACCTAATCAATACTTTATTTTTTCTTTCTTTCTTTTTTTTTCAAGTAGTTCCCTTAGCAACGGTCATTTTATAGGATGGAGAACAGCATGCTTCTAAGACAAATGCTTTTATAGTTTTCGATTATGGAACATTATACCTTAAAACAATTTAACAGAAAAAGCCACAGGGATGGAAGGCAAAATTTTAATGAAACTTGATCAGCCTTCCAAGCTGATCAAATCTGAGGCAATCAGAATCCAGTGAAGGTTGAATCTTTCTTATCCTAATCCTTGAAACCTAAAATTTTAAATACAGAGCTTTCCTATCCTAAGAGGAAAGAGGACGCACCAGACAGGATGATGCAGCGAGGCCTCCTCATACAAGGTACTTGGGAGGTCCTTCAACTCCAGGTCTAAAAGGAAACAGACCCCTCATCTGCACCATATGGGATGCTCCAAGGATTAGCTGTGGACTTGTTAGCCTGACTGATGCTGGATTCAACTTCTCTGCTCATCAAGCTATTCTTCCTTCTGGAAAAAGAACTTGTCAGGTATGGAAACAGTTACTGGATAAAGAACTCTGAAATCTGCCTCCCGAAAGGCAGAAGACATCTGTACACTCAGAAATTCTCCTTTTCTGCCTCCCCCCTGCTCAGGTTAACGAAGTTTACTCCAAACTAAGAGATAGCTGCACTCCGTTATGTAGTAGCTCACTTGCCAGAAATATGCTAGAGCAGACATTAAAAAGCAAGAAACAAACTCACAATACACACTCAGAAGCTCACTGTAATGGAATTCTGTTGGCAGAGGAGAGGCTTTTGGGAATATAGATCAAATTAATTCTTCAGCTGTTCACATATCCCTGTGGCTACGGTAAGATGCAAATAACTAATACTGGTATCTCTTTCCACGCCAGCCTAGAAACTCCTATAAGGTCCAAATGCTGCTCTGCGCAGCCCCAGCTCCCAGCTGGCTGTTATCGGGCATTCCGTTCTGCTCCAGGAGGAACCTAATGCAGTGAGCGGTTGATCTCTCTGCTCCAGGCTTAAGTCTATGCTCCAGAAGCCGGTCCTTTCCTCTCTCTCCCTCTTTCCTGGGCTGCAATCAGTGCAGAGCAGGAAGGTCGTATTTATAGTTATCAGCAGAAAGGACTTCTGCTAGTGCAATTTTCCTTTTCAGACATTTTGCACAAAGTGGAGCTCTGTTTGGTGTCTTATACACCAGAGTGGACAAAACCAATGTCTCTAAAACAATAGTAATACTAAAATATCCATATGAGTATTTGCTCAAGAGGGAAAGGGACCTGTCGCTCTAAATGTGTAATGAACACTGCTTCCTATCGTGTCTCGGTGATGAATGGTGAAAATGAGCAGTGCGGTTAGCCAATCCTCTTATTGTATGTTGATTACTAAGTGTAAGGTTCTACCTCTGCATTTCTCACCAGATGCTTCTGCAGTGCAGCTAACGGGAGAGCCAGAAGTGAAGTACGAATGTAAATGGACACACTGTTTCTTTATTTCAGTCACATCTGCTTCGCAAAGATCCTGGTATCTATGACGTCGCCAAACTGAGCCAGGTGCTACTGCCTCGCCATGTCAGGCAAAAGGGTTTATACAGTAGCCATCATTCACATCAAAGTCATATATCAAGTTATGTGGAGATAGTCTAGGAAACATAGGGGAGAATGATGTCCTTTCTGACTGCAGAACGTTGGTGGAGAATAGTAAGGAGGTTAAAGAGACGATGCCTTGATTCTAGAAGGACAACAAAAACCAAGAAGATGGGACAGAAAAGCCTGATGCTAACCAACATACTACAAATCACCTCACAACTCTGTCTAAGCATGTATCTTACACTGCATATGGACATGGAGAAACTAAGATGAGGTGATGTTCAGAGAAAGCCCTGGCCAGGTGACCACAGCCCTAGCCCTGACGCTGGTTCCTGAGGGACCTTTCTGCATGTAGCTCTCTAGGCTCCAAAAGTTTAATGACCAAAAGGGGGTGTGGTGGTGGGATGGATAATTCATGAGCCCCCCCCCCCCCTTTAGACTTTACTCTCAAGTTTCTTTAAAGTTTTGCCAACACCTTTGAAATGGCGTGATCCTAAAGTTTTATTGCGGATACTGCCGCTGAGTTATGTCGCTCTGAAAGTCACCGCTTGAATTTGAAGCGGTTTCCTACTCAAGAGACCAGCTGAGGTCTGAAACCTGTTTCAAAGTACGCCCTAAGTGAGGTGACCTACGGAGGCAGACACATCACTGTGCTTGGATGTCCAGTGAGACATCAAACTCCACGCTGTCAATCAGCAAACGCTCTGCTGCCTAAAAGCAGTAAGCTTTGGGTAAAGGGAGAGACTCTCTCAAGGGAAGGATCAGATGTCTCTCACGTGCCCCAGCATTTCATCTCCCTAAAGAGGTACTTTTGTGTAAATAACATTTATTGAGAAGCATTAAGAGAACGGCCCCAAGCTTCTTAAGGACTCCCTAGTTACAAACAATGGTCTATAAAAATGTTCAACATCTGGCCCTTCAAGTCCTTGGCATGGAGCACGAAGCCCATTTAGACTAAGCCCAACGCACATCTTCAGCTTCCTGTCTTCCACATGTCCCCTTGCTCCAGCAACACTGAGTGGTGTCCATCTTGTTACCCATGCTGCTGCGGGACTCCACAGCACGACACAACCCTGCTTACTCTTCACAAGAAGCTACTAGGAACTCTCAGAGCCCGTCCTCCGAGATAAACTTCCTGCACCAAAGCTACACCTTCTAAACCTTCCCAAACAGCATCACCACGGAGCATACAGGGGGCACGCTCCCTCAACGGCCACCGTGGGTTTTGTGGCACCGCAGCGTCCTTACTGAGCTATCTCAGGACCCGGCAAATAGCAACTTCGCATAAACTCATCCTCTGCCGAAAGGAATCAGGCAGAAGACAGGAGGAGTGAGTGGAATGAGTGCCAAGCACTGTGAACATCTGAGGGTCAAACTATTTCTAGAAAGTAAATCTGGTGCAAGATGAAGAAAGCCACCTATGACCGCATCTTTGGATTTCAGGCTTTTTACTTTGAAACTACTAATATAAACTCCAGTCTTTTCATCTCAATGCTATATGAATCAGTGCTTCTATGTATCAATATTTATGACATTTTGAATGAGTGAAGAGACACCCTATGTCTCCACCATCTTAGAGAAATAATAACAAATAATAAACTCTGAGTTTCCTTTCTGCCACTTTTGCATATCATGCCATTAGATAATATGACACAAGTTAATGCTTTTTTGCCAGAAAGGCACTTGGGCGCATGAATAATGCACAGATCTATTTTATAAATATTAATGTATGCTGTGGCCTCGCAGCTGTTAATCGAATAACCAAGAGCAAAGCAGAAGACAAGGTATCAGAGCTGCGCTCATCCAAGTGTGTGAACCATGACTACAGTGAGAAAGTGTGAACACCTACACTGAGAAGTGTGAACCCTTACAGTGAAAAGTGTGAACATCTACAGTGAAAAGTGCGAGCACCTGCAGTGAGAAATGTGAACACCTACAGTGAAAACTGTGAACTCCTACAATTAAAAAAAAGTGTGAACACCTACAATAAGAAGTGTGAACACCTATGGTGAAAACTGTGAATGCCTACAGTGAAAAGTGTGAACACCTACAGTGAAAAGTATAAACACCTACATTGGGAAGTGTGCATACCTACAGTGTGAAGTGTGAAGATCTATGGTGGAAACTGTGAAGACCCACTGTGAAAAATATAAAGGCCTATGGTGAAAATTGTGGATGCCTATAGTGAAGTGTGAATACCTACAGTGAAAAGTGTGACTGAATCTTTAAACAAGAATAACAACAACAAAAAAAATAGGATACTGTGAAAAATAAGTCCTTTGGAGAATTTAAGGTTTTCACCACAGAAGCTGAACAGCTAGCACATTAGGGAAGCACATTTCAGCCCCTGGTATCAGCCAACACTAGATGAGCAACTGTTATGTGTCAGCAAATGGACTACGTGCCTCACCAGGATGAACTCACACGGCTGAGGTGAGAACCCAGCCACCTAGGTCTGAATTCCACACAGACTGTATCGCACAGGCAAGGTGAAGACTAAAGACTACGGGAAGGTGATCTGGGCACCGCCTGAGAAAAACCTCAAGCTCACTGGATGCTGAAGACATGAGCTCTTGACAACGCAAGATAGGAACACCATTGACTCTCACTCTGGTCAAGCCTGTCTATAGGGTACATGACCTTGAGGCCCACTACTGAGGGTCCCTTAACACTGGGAGCAGGCAGGCACTCCCTGTAGCCAAGACAAACAATTTGTGGGCATTCCTTTGCAACCACCAGAAGGATGGAAAGTCTAAGCTTATAAGCATGATCTCAACTCTTCTAACCTCTAAGGAACAAGGGTTTCTTTGTGAGAGCAAACAATGCCCGCATCCACAGCAAGGCTCCTGAAGGGCACATAATGACTTTTTTTTTAAAGGTGTAATGATCTATAAGTAGCATTAAGGAATCTTTTCAGGATAATGACTTTGTGAATTCAACCAGTAACTGTGGTGTAAGAAATGTCTTCACAAATCAACTTAAGCCTGCTGTGAACTTCACCTTACTAACATCTGCATTCTTCAGGATCCACCACGTGGAAGGTAATCACCCAAAGACTGATATCCCAACAAGCTATATTTCCGATGGGTTCTTACCTTCAACTCCAAGACTGTTCTACAAAGAAGCATCTTCCCTAAATATCTAAACCTTTGGGGCTGAAGAGGATAGCGCAATAGTAGGACACTTGCCTATCATGCAACTCAACTCTCAACATCAGTGTGTGGGTGTGTAAGCAAAAAGTCAATAATCCAAACCTCTCTCTCTCTCTCTGTGTGTGTGTGTGTGTGTGTGTGTGTGTACTAAGATATGTCTACATTTGATCTCACATATGTCAACCTATTACTACAGGAATCTTGCTGTTTGGTCCCAAGAAGAAGCAATTTGCAAGTACCAGTCCACAATAACTATTTTTATGTACAACATTATAATTTCCTAATGATAACTTGTTTCATCATAAGATACATTTTTTTTTTTAATTTCTGAGAACAATGTTTATGAGACCAGTAGAACTGTATTAAAAACAAGGCTAGCGTAACAGCCATGGCTGGTTAGGAAAACTTAACAATGTAAGATCTGTCTGACACACTGACTTTAAAGGCAGCCTGGCAATCTGCCCTGGATTTTTCAGCAAATGTAGATGATGGGACAATAGAAAGGATTCGTAACCAGGCACCTGTGCCCTGGCCACTTGGAACATCCATCCTTAGGTGGGTGCATACCCCACCCTTTTATTCCTCAGGTCTGAGATTGGCTTTGGGCAGGACTTCCCCTAAGACTGTAAGTCACCTAGCACCACCACAGTCCCTGCCCACCTTTCTGCTGTTTTTTCCATTTGCCTCTTCTTTCTTTACTACAAAGCTTTAGGTTGGTAGGGACCTTTGCCCGTCTTCACTTCAGTTTCTTCCGCGACTGTAATAGAATTCAGCACATGCAGCTCCTCCAGAAGTATTTACTGAATGAGTCATTTCTATCCTGGTTCCATGTGCAGCTGATGAATAGTATAGCATACCATGAGGCCATAGAAACTACCTGAATGAAATAAGAGAATGGTATGTCTTGCTAGGTGACACAGTTACTACAGCTGCCATGTGGAAAGAAAAGCATCACCTTTAAAATCTTCCTAGATAGTCAAGTGGGGTGGTGCGTGCCTTTAATCCCAGCACTTGGGAGGTGTAGGCAGGCAGATCTCTGAGTGTGAGGCCAGCCTGGTCTACAGAGAGAGTTCCAGGATAGCCAGGGCTATACAGAGAAACACTTTGGAAAACCAAAAAACCAAAAAAGAAAAAAAAAAAAAACCAAAAAGCTTCCTGTATGTCTCCAGTGTTCTATTCATTACGAGCACATCCATATTTAATATCACGAGATGCAGAATAAATAAACAAACCTTACAGTAATTAGGCCTTCTGGGGACACGATGGTAATTTTCAGGTATTTTAAACTATAGCGGTGTCAAAGAATGAAGTTCATACATTTTTGTATTTCTAATTAGAACACATGCATGCATAAGCATGCACTCACAGAGAATAACTAGTCGGCTTCAAATGAAACATAAACAAAAACTGTGAATTACCCAATTCTTCTCCCACATGCTCCCACAGAACGTATTCCCATATGCAGTTTGGTAGGTGGATGCTCCAAAGTCGTAACTCTGCAACGGGTGTTCTATTTATAGTCAGTCTTCAGAGTGTGAAGAAAAACCACAAGGAAATTATTCAAATCACAAGGCTCACAACTTGTGGAACTACATACACCCTAGCTCCCACCCAAAGGTTGAAATTTTTTGCTAAGTACAGTAAGTATATTCAAGAATGAACACATTTAGATCCAAGAAGAAACAACGGCACCAACAAACTTTCCAAAGTCTTTTATAGTCAAACGCACATCCTGGTTAACTAGCTGGGAGGATCACTAGTTTCTCTGAAATGACGAGGAGACACAGCAAGACGCAGCTGCGCAGTAGATACAGACACTTTACTGCTCTTTAAAACATCCTTTAGTACTTCCAAACTTGTGGCAAACTGCTATGCTCTCTGGCAGACTTGTATCGCGAGGATCTGGCATTCTTGTAGCTGCCTCATTTCTTGTACCAGCCAAGCTGAGGAAAGCCTGCTATATACACCTTGCTTACATACTCAATGAGTAAACTCTAAACCTAATAACCAAGGCACTTCCAGTTGAGGACTGTGGACCGACTTGACCCAGGGCTTTACAGATGCCATATGAGAAGAGGGAAGAGAGACAACACCCTTGTTTCACACAGACACAGAATAACTATGGGGCATTGGTTACCATTCAGGACAACTTGGGGCATAGGAAGAGTTAACTTCCTAAGCACGGGGGGGGGGGGGGGGGGGGGGGGGGGGGGGCTCCAGCTGCAGAGGAAAACCAACTCCTCCAAGTCCAGGGGCAAGAGGATGTCTCTCCTCCACAAAACAGGTGTTTCAAAAACCAGTCGAAGCTATCATTTCTACTCCTTTCACAAAAGCACGGAATTTAATTTTAAGTATCTCTAACAAAAAAAAAAATGCTTGGCTCGCCTTCCCAGCACATCTTATTGCAGTTTGGAAACAGTATAATTAGCTCATGACTAGAGAAGGGTTTACATGAATTCTCCACCAAAGAATTCAATTGGGAGGAAACTGACAACGCAAGTTGTATGTCCTGAAAAGGGGTGAGAAGCTGGGGCAAGCATCATCCACCTGACACTTGTCCTGAATACCTTTTCCCAGGTCGGTGACTGACCCCAGTGTGGTCCACCCATAAAAGAGAGGAGGGAAAAGTAAGCAACAATTAACCTCAGTGTTTTCTTGTTCCCATCACTAACCTAACACACCATTTGTCAAATAGGGTATGCTCTGCTCTAAGGTTAAAAATGAGATGCAGTTTCTTTTGGGTGGAGGTGGCGAGGTCTTTCCTACCTTCTGATACATTTGGTTTCTGAAGTGAGACTCGCACTCAGTCTGGACAGTCTCTCTGGACAGTCTCCGTTCCCATCCATCCCTTTCAGCATCTACAACTTCCTGTGCACCCTTCTCTTTATCTCAAATACCTTCCTCAATCCCCTACCTTCTATAGCAGCTTACCTGCCTGAAGCCAGCTTTGCTGAGGGTTCACCCTCTACCTAGCAGCAACACACCTGTTCCTACCTGTCAACCCTCTGGGTAGAAGCCTCTTGAAATGCTCTGGGGGGGGGGTGGTGGTGGGGAAGTTAACACCACCCTGGGTTTCCTTTCCCTCCATGCCACCCCAAGGCCACGGGGCAAGCCGCTTTCTTCCTCCCAATCCCTTCCTGTTTCCCAGGCCAGGTCCATCCAGGCCGCCTAACTGCCAGGGGTCAGAGTGCTACATTCCAGTGGCTTCACACCACCCCCAGGGAGGGCTCCAGATTCCTTCGTGGGGGGTGAGGGCAGGGCAGGGAGACTGGAGTTAAAAGTTCACCAGGGGCCAATTCAACCCACTGTGACTATGTTCCAGATAGCACCATCAGGGCAAGACGGGCATAAGGGGGCCCCAAGAACTTCTTCCACAGTGGGCAAGTTTTCAACCTCTGTGGATGAGGTAGGAAAATAAAGTCAGCCCTACAGACCTTTTAAAATAGGAAGAGCATTGGATAACTGGCTCGCCATCTCAGCTCTAATTGTCAAGTGGAGGGCCTGGGCCGAGGGAGGCTTTTCTAAGGAACCATCTCCAGAATTCTGACTCCTGGTAAATGAATAGTCCTCTGGCCCCAGTCCCTTTTAAGAGTCTGATGCACCTTTGACTAATAAAATGCCCTTGCACTCACTCCCAGGTAACATCCCTACTTCCTAACCCACTGAACAACAACCTAGCTCCCGACACGGAATTTCTCTACCACTGCAGCCCTGATTTCTCAGAATTTTATCTGGTTTTGTTTTGTTTGTATTCCTCTCAGGCCTGAACTCAAACCTACAAGCCCTGACCTCAGGAGGACTTCCCACGTCAGCCGACGGGATGCCTAAAGGCTCATGGAATTTGGTTCCAGGATACACAAGTATATCATGATTGCCTCAGGGCAGAAGGTTATAGCAGGATAGGAACTGACAACCTGACTCACCTGGGCTGTAGCCCAGGAGTAACTGGAGCAACACTAACTCTGCCCACAGCTAACTCTTTCACAAAGAGCGTTACCACACCATTAGAACCCCAGAGGGTAAAGCCTTGGGGAGACGAAACCGTGGGGAGGTGAACTGTAGCCCTAACAGGGACAAATTAGAACCTCGTTGATGGAAACTGGAGACTTGAGAAGGAGAGAAGGGAGAAGAAATATCAGGGGAGTAAGGGCATGAAGTAGGAAAGGAACCTGTTTAAGGTAGCCTTCATATGCTGGTCAAAGCCATCAAGACCGTGCCTGCCGAATTCTGTCTCAAGACCAAATGGTGAAAAAATCCCTGAATGGCCCAAATCTATCAGCTATGCTGTTAAATAGATGTTTTCTTCCCACTTTCTTTAAAGCCAACCATTGCTTTAAATAAATGCCTATGGGTAAAGCTGAAGACAGACAAAGCACGTGTGTAAGAATTAATATGACCCTACAAAAAGAAATACCATCTCGCTCTAAGCAATTGCTTTTGTTTAAAAAAGAGGAAAAAAAAATCCTGACCAATTAGTCACCTATCACCCACTTATTTCTTATCAAGCATGGGTTTATTAAGGATCAATCACATACAGTCTGCTTTGTATGTGAAGAGTCATCCGGATTTAACTAGAATTTGCATTCCCTCCCTTTCTCTCTCTTCCCCCACCCCTCTCCTGTACACATAGTACCTTCGAGGAGAAAATGGCTCAGGATTTTCTGTTCACAAAAAAACCTGCACAGAACCGCCACGAGCCACTCTCCCGGTATTGTTGGCAGACTGCATTCCTGTCAGCGATGAAATAAAAGCGCCCGAGTTTTGCACATAAGCAGTGTGGGACTACAGCAGAAGCAATTAGACGGCCCATAAAGTGTGCCTGTGACAGCTCTTCCTTGTATGAAGATCCGACTTTAAATGGACCGCTTCAGTGTGGGTGAGACAGATGTGGGGTAGAGAGACCGACCACGTGCCCTCCCATTCTTCCTACAAAATGAGGAATCCTTCAAACCAGGGTGAAATAATCTTTCCACACAAGAATTACCCAGTAGTCACTTATGTTAAAATAATTTTTTTTTCTAAGTTGAGTACCAGGGGAAGATTTAATGGCTTTAAAAAAAAAAGGTCCTGGAATTCACAGAGAACTAGAATGGGGAAAAAAGTTATTAAAATGACAATGAGCAATAGAAATGGTGCTTTTAAAAACAGAACAGGCCGCTTTGTTTGCTGGAGTCCATGGGCACATTTGTTTAACGCTCTTACAAACTCCACCACCAAAAAGGAGCCTGTCTGCACTCCTGTTACACAAATCATCTATTTAAATCTAAATACGTTTTGAACGTGAAGAATCACTTAGGAAAACAAAACAGACATGGGGCTTTCATGCATAGTCCTCCCACATTTTTCTAGCTAGGATGGCCTTTTAAAAAAAAAAAAAAAAAACAGTGACTGCTGGTTCATGGAAGCAAAGTTCTTGTCCTCCAGCTGACAGTCATTATCACATAAAACATTGTCAGAAAAAAAAATTAAGCTTGTTTTCTTTACTTTGGGGAAAACAAACAAACAAACACCCAGAAACCAAGAAGAACCAAGGACTCGCCTCATTTTGTGAGAGCTTCGAGGGTTCTCCTCAGGAATGGGGTCTAGACAAATCACAGATAACTGGTGGCATCCTACCCCACCCTCACCATCACATCTGGGCCATTTGGAGACCACTTATTGCTCTGGTATGCGCAGGAATTCTGAGAGGCATCCTCAGATTTAATACTCAAGATGGTGGTTACCTATGAGGAAAATCAACAGCCACCCTTTCCAAGCATTTAAGCTACCGGATTTTAGAAAAATACCAACTACCGATTCATATCTCAATAAGCAATTGCTACATACATGCCCCCATACTAAGTACTGAGGGGCTACAAAGGGCTGCAGTAATCTATTTCATTACAATGTATCTATCTGTCTACCCTATGGGGATGCCCACCTGAAAGGCACCGGGGAGTAAGGACACAGAGCGAACTCATAAAGAAAGAACAGAGCTTTCTTATTGTATCCACTGCCTATTTTAGGGGTTTGGAATGTACCAATAACAGTGTTTACTGGAAATAAGTCCCCTGATTAAGCTCTTTCATCTTCCCTAAATTACCTCAGGAGCCAGTAAATATTAACAAAACTTCTGACAGACTGGGTATGGTAGATCTGATCAGATCACAGGCACGCTGTGATTAGAACAGGATTTGGAGCTCCCAACCAGGGAGTAAATACTCTCATGCCTACACCACCATGCTCAACACCTTTATTTATAGTTAGCAAGAGAAAAGAAAAGCACCTTCCTACCTTGTGAATACACCACTTAAGGTGGCATTTTAACAAGCACCTGGTACGTGAAAGCTGCTGTTCTATGCCAAGCTGCAAAGACATAATGGCAACCGGTATTTCTGTGTGTGCACTAAGTACAATATACTACTCCAATTACTCTCCATATTAATTGTTTCTCATAACTACCCCAGTGAGAAGACACCACCACTATGCCCATTTCCAGATGGAAAGCATGGAGCGGCTTGGCCAGGATAAGGCAGTCTTGCAGCACACAAGCCACTGGGCTGGCCTGTGTACTTAGTTCAGAGAGCAATTTTGCCTCTATTAATAAAATACGGTTTCTCTCTAAGAAATCTGTCGTCTAGATTTTTCCTGAGGAAGTAATTTTTCTTGAAACCATATTCCTAACACTCCTTAGAAGACAGAGAACAATCCTCATGGTACTTGTAGGTACAATGTCCCAAGAGGACCCTGACTCCATTGTCTGAGAACCTCGCAGCAAGGGGCACTACAGCAGTGCCACAAGGTAGGTAAAGACTAATGAGGAGATCTGTGGTCACTGGCTAGGCATAGACCCAAGTACATGTGTGCAGGCCTCGAAGGTGAGGATCAACCAAGGACAACATTTCCATGTGGGCAGAAGCAAGGGAAAGAATTCAGAGCCTGTGCAAGTCAGTGACCAACTGACAGACACACTGAAACCAGCCAGGGTTAGTCACCTGTTGCTCTAGCCATGGGCCAGGCACGATGAAGGACAGGTACAGGGCCACAAACTCCCACACACCACTCTGTCCATCAAAGACAGTGTGCCTGTGGAATATATGAAACCTGTCTTTACCACCAACATTTGATTTTTTTTTTTTTTTAATTCTCAGCAGCAGGTTAAGAAGTTGAGTATTGAAATCTGAATGTAGAAGGAAAGGGGCAGAATAGCTGAGACTAGCATACTGGGAGAGACTTTGAAGACAGTCCCAAAGAAGAGCTAGATATTAGGGTCACTCTTCCAAAGAACCAACTCTTAAAGAGGTAAAGTGTGAAGCCAGCTATAAACATCAACACCATAAACAATTCCATCCACCATCTACTTCTGGCCAGAACCTCAAACTATATTTATGCCTTCTCTAGCAGTCGCTCATCTGAACAGCCAGAAATAAACCCAGGGCTCTCAAAATCCAAACGCCTCCTCCCCGCTCCTCTGAGTTGGCCAAACGCCAGGGCTCTCTCTGTAAGCAAGGAAATGTAGCCCAGCAATATCACAGTATCATTCACCTACTTTTTAAACACTCACCCCCCCAATACACACCTTACACATGCACGCCCATACACTTCGCTGTCTACCATACAACAAGGACCACACCAACCCAGCTCATTATAAACAGATTTGAACGTTTATAAGTTCAATGATGGAGCACTTGTCTAGGTAGATAATAAAATGCAGCTGATTAAAGATTAACCACAGGGCTGGAGCGGATCTACCGAGTCTCATCTTAAAATGGTTTTACAAAGGGATTTCAATAACACAGGCCCCACCCTGAGCTACACCTTAGGAAAGTCCCGGGTTGTCTCTCTCTCAAAGCTTTTCTGAGTTGTGAGCAGTGTCCTCATATCTCTTTGATCATCTGGGCAATACAACTTCAGCATACACACTCTGATGGTGGTGCTAAAGGCCAAGTAAAAACTTATACTCCTTTAAGTCAGTATTTTGGTCAAAAAAGTATCTCTTAAGTACTAATTTGACACACACACACACACACACACACACACACACACACACACTTAGTTGTATACTATGGTCTTAAAGAAGTCTAGATAGGTACTCTCTCCATATAACAAGCAGCCTGGTAGTGTTTCTGTTTTATGGAATATCTTGATTGGTCTATAGCATACACAGTTTACAGCAATATACACTATAGGGGCAACCAAAGTGTTCTGTATTTCTCAAATCTAAAGGTACTTAAAAAATATAAAACATCTATATGAGAACTGATCATATGATTTTGTAGACTATTTCTACAACGGGTTGAATCAAGAGTTCTTCAAATATTGAAAAAAATTGAATTATTGAGACACATGCCATGAACTGAATAGGAAACTAACGTCAGAATTGTAGGAACAAGTAGAAAGTCAGTAACAATAGAAAATAAGGTATCCCTGATAGCATTTCAACAACCAATCATGACCACGGACCTAATTGGTGCCTGGGTAACATCTAGGCTTCTGTGTTTTATAAAGTGGTAGAAGTGAGAGATTGTTTGAAATACATAAAATCTTCAGTAACCAAAAATATATGATATATATGTGTGTGTGTGTGTGTGTGTGTGTGTGTATGTATGTATATATATATATATATATATATATATATATATATATATATATATGCTACAAATGTTGCAAATTCAATGTGAAGTTAATATCTAGTCCCTACTTAGGACTGAGTTAGTTACATTTATTATGCATACTCAAGAAGCATATGTAATTCTCTTATATGCTATCCCACTACTCCCTCCCTGCTGAAAGGCAATGAACTCAAATGTCTCTCTCAGTGGGCTGGCGAGTTGCACAAAGCTTACAGTCATTACTTAGCTCTATAGCTTGCCCTTAGAGTCACTGCAGCCCCATTGGTACAGAACAGACAGCAATCAAGATCTAAATTATGCCCTGAGCGGAGACACAGAGGGCACATCCTAAGTGCTAAGTGGCTAATCCTCAGCCGGGAGAAGGCACAACTGTAGTCATCTGCTTGCAGAGCTGATGCACTCGGAAGACCTTCAGATCAGCTCACTTGGAGGGACTTTTTCTTGCTTGCTTTCTATACAACCCAGAGAGGAAAGTGGGCAAAGAGACGAAGGAGGAGGCTGTAGTGAGTGCAGTGCAGCCACTTGGCTTACATTAAATATAATAGTGAGGGAGACCATGTAAAAAGACAGGAGTGTGTACCCATTAACCCCAAAGAAATAGGATACACAATGCATAAAGAAATACTACATATATAATATAAGACTAGATAGAAACATATAGAAACATGAAGCTGGTTCTGTGTATGTGTGTGTGTGTTTTCTTAAGAAAAGTATTTTTGGATAGCTTTCCCATTCATGCTCTGTTTATAACAGTTTCCTTTAAAATGCTAGCAGCAGGCCTGACATTTGACCCCAGCACACACAACTGATGATGGTAAATAAGATGTTCACAACTGGAACTACAAAGGGACCCTGAATGAGCTGTAGGCTTCCTTTTACAAACAACATATGAAACTTATCACCAAGGATCTTTTGAGCCATGCGAAGTTTTAAGGAAATTCTTTATTGAGGCTTTTGGATAGGCTACCATTGTTGACACCCTGGTCAGGGCCTTAGCAACCATCAACCTCATTAGAAGCCCAGGAACTTCAGAAGATACAAGATATGTGCAGCTTCATGCATAATAAACAATCTACATGTATTCATCACTACACAGCAATGATGGCCAGAGACAGAAGGACAACTCTTGATGATCACAAGGACTAGACAAAAAGAAGTTGTTGTCAGGACAAAGCACAGAAGCCTCTGAGGAACCTTCCTGCACACCTGCACTTATGGATGCTCGTATATGAATATGCACACGTAACGGAATCTACAACATATGCACACTTGTCCACTGCAGCTACTCATTTCCTCCTATAAAGAACTACAGAGAATGTCTGTTTCCATGGGTGCAGAGACTCATGGACCCCCTCCTCCTATCACCTTGCCAGGCCACAGATCACTCTGGTAGATAAAGAGTCTGAAGACACTATCCCAGCTCGCTGGTATCTTCCTGTCTTTCTCCCTGCCCCCCAACAGCACCCTTGTTTGCCTGGACTGTCCCAAGCACATCACTTTTCTCAAGTGCTATCTCTGGGTTCAAATGTAGACACGATAAGCTTATCAAAGGCCAGCTCAAACAACTGACCCCTTCCAGTATCTTGGAGGGGTTCTTTTCAGGACTCACAGAGCCTTGGTCTGCACTTTCTGGTTATACTTAGGGGTCCCTTCTCCAGTTCTCTCCTCCCAGAAGTCTTTCTCAGTTACAAGGACTGTTTGCTTTGGCTTGCGGTCTAGTGGGCACGCCCTCTTCAAGTATGCTTCCCGGTCCTCCCGCTCCATTCATTGATTTTGCTGAAGCCCAAGGGTAAGTATGTTTTCCAGCAGCAAGCAAGAACAGTTCAGGGTCCTTCCCCAACCTAGTGAGTTGACTGTGGAATCACAAGTCTAAGACTATATACTCTCAGAGGGCCACTATTTGCATTTCAAGTTAAAAGCTCCTCCTTTTGCTAAAGGTCTTTGAGAAGAGAGTATGCAAAACGGGAGAGTCCCTTACCTGAGCCTAGAGGCTGATTCTTATTTAAACCTCCAATGCTTCCTACAGAGTTATCAGATTGGTGGTGGTGGTGGGGGGGATGGCGAAGTGACATTGCTTTACTTAGAAATCTCTATGTTTTATTGCATACTATGGACTGTGGACAACCCAAATAACTTAGCCAATCTCTTCCAAGGTACCCTCTTTCCAGTTTCAAAACCCTTTCTCGACAACAGCAGGTGATAGATAATAGGACCCGAAATGGGTGACTTGGAAAGCCACTCTGGGATGTGCATCTCCAATGTGAGAATAACTGGAACACTGTAGCGGGGACATCAAAACAATCAACATGCTCTAAGAAAATGGGGTTCCCTAGGCACGTTTACTTCAATGGGGTTCCCTAGGCATGTTGACTTCAATGATTTAAGTACTACATGGGACGGATGTAAATCTAGCTCGGGGCTAGAGTGATTGGAACCCAAGGCCCTGCCTGGGTTTGGCCCCAGCACTGGCTGGACCACGCTCTTGTAGTCAGGGTAAGGTTATATGTGTTTGTGACTTGACTCCCTCTACTTTATCTTGTTCAAATCTGTCTTCCTTAGCAGCCGAGAGACTTCGTCTAATTTGTGCTTGTGTCCTTAAGTATCTAATGTCACTCCTGTCTTAATTTGTAAATCACTCTAAGACCTTTAGAAAAGCAAACAAACAAAAAGTTCATGACTAGTGTTGAAGAAAAAAAAACCAACTCCTGCCACTAAATACAACAAGTTCAGGCCCCTGCCACTAATCACCAGGAATCCCTCAGTCCCTAAATCTACAGGGTTTGGTGTGAGTCCCATAGGGATTGTGCTTCCGCAAGGCTCCTTCTGTGGCATTCCGGTGGGCGTCCTGCTGAAGCCTGTGAGGCACTGTCACTATACAGTCACAGAAGGCCACCCACCGGCTGTTGGTTTAGGATTTCCTTCCTCAGAGGAGTCTAACTGCCTCAGGACATTGCCAGGTCTACTCACTTCATAGAGCCCCAACACCCAGGGCGTCCCGGTTGAGTGCAATTCCCTCCCACTTAGCTGAAATGACTCACATGAGGTGCCAGCAAATTTTGGATTTGCTGAGACTCCAGAACTCTGTCTACTGACAGTGTCCCTGTGGCCATCTGACTTGTGTTCTTCAAGTTGTTCATAATCATTTCTCAGTAGTTTATCAGAGGCTGGTCATCATACTTGTTTAATGCACCAGATCCCTGGACATTAGGTAAAGGCAAGCACTTATAAGTCTTTTTATAAGGACAGTTCTTACAACAGGTGAGGGGACATTTTGAAGAAAAACTGGAAAGAAAAGTCATAATGAGTAATTTTTTTTTAAAAAATGCTTTAAAATACGTGCAAAAATAAATACAGCTGAATTCAACTCATTATGCAAATGCTACCCAAAACATTAAGACCTGCTGAGGCGGACTAGTTAAAACCCACCTGTGTGTCCTTCTGGGATGACAGGATTTCTCATGGGGTCTCTGGGTACAGGTAGGTAAGTGTCTCTCATTTCAGTTTCCACAATACAGACTGAACAGTTGAGACGGAAAAGTTTTGTCTAATATCTTGGATGACCTTGAGTCTAGATTTAGTCAACAAATGCTCATTGAGTTCTTCCTGTGTGCCAAGTGCCAGAATAACACACAATCCTGGCACTCGAGTGGATCACAACCAGGCAGGGAGGAAGGCAGAAATGTGAACTCTAACAGACTATGAAAGGCCCAATGAAGGGCAGGGAAAGGGCTATTTATGGGCACCCAGGAGGAGGGGGTGGCATTACTTTTTCCTGGGCAGGGCAGGAAGGCTTCACAAAGAAAAGCAGAGGGCCTCAGGGACAAGAGCACATCTGAGAGGCCAGGCAGGCAGCTTTAGGGACTCTGAAAAGTGACACCACACCCAGTTTCCAGTTCCTGGCCCTGCTGCTAGATCTGGTGGCGCAGGATCACCACAAATGTACTGAGCACATTTCCTAGCTTCTGGTTTTTCCAAGGGTCTTTGCCCAGGATTTGAAAGCAGGTTGGAAAACCTAAAAATGTTAGGAGCAAGATGCTTGGAGCTTTTAATTCAGCACCGATTTTCTCCCTTACCCGTGGCCTTTCCTGTAAAACTTTGCAAATTACCACCGCCCTATGGGAAGTGTAACGATTATTACACTAAGATTAGAAACAATCGTAATGATTATGCGTATGAAATACACCCCCTCTAACATAAAAATGTTGCCTCTTCCCTTATGCCGCGCCACCCCTCTCTTTTTACTTCCTAGTATCTTCTATTTTTTCCATTCTCTCAAGAAACATTATCACCCAAGCATGTTTTTACCCAAGGGCATGAGCTTACATATTCACAGACAATTTAAAAAATATAATCCATGGGCTATTTTCGTTGCCAAATGCAGCTGCAATTATGTATTTCTCTTGGACGTGTTTTATGTTATTAAAACTTGTAAATACTTTATCTCCCTCAAGTTTTCCAGCTCTCTGCTGGCAGACTCTTTTCTTTTTCCTCTGTCTTTCTAAGGGTCTAATATAATTTTCTGAATAGAGAATCAATAAACTTGGCTGCTGAGGGCTCACCTTTTCCCAGTTTAGTCTTTGAAAATAATACGATCTCTTTCTGGAAAAAAACAAAAACAAACCACCTTTGGCTTCTCATAGTTTGTTTATTTCCCTACAGATGTCTGCCATTTCTCACCCTAAATTTCTGTGTTTTCTTTTGGCTCTCACATCTAAAATTCCTTTATAAGGTCAAACAACTGTGTTTAATGACAGCCTGTTATAAAGCATCATTGCTCTTAAAGATAAAACTTGCCTCAATCACCAAGAAATAAATGTCAGTAAGAGTCCTAACCTCTACTTGATTCCTCTTCCATATTTCAATTAAACAGACAGTTCAAAAGCAAAAGCAGTTCAATGAGAGCTGTTTTATGTTCAAATACAATAAACAAAACAGGGCCTGGGAGATGGTTCAGTCTCTAGAGTGGTTGTCACACAAGCATAAGAATCCGAGTTCAAATCTCCCACACTCATGTCAAAGTTGGGCATGTGCCATCTAAAAACCTCAGTCCTGAGGGGGGGATCAAGGCAGGGCAGGGGGAAGTAGAGACAGAAGAATTCTTGGAGCTCACTGGTGGGCTATTCTGACAAAATTAGTGAGCTTTCAGCACGGCTTAAAAGACTCAGCTTCAAAAAAATAAGACAGAGAGCAACTGAATAAGATGTCCAGTGCCAACCGCTAGTAGACACTCCCGATAAAGGAAGGACAACCTTCAGGAGGCGGCTCCTTTGGGTTGGTGGTCTAGAGAGAAGCAAAACACTCAGCGTGCTAGACCAGAGTTGTTTTCAGCAAACCAGCAGTAACAACATAGAGCGTCCTTCATGCTGTGACCTCAGTTATTGGCAGTGTACAGATGGGGGCATACACCCCACTTCTAACTAAGCCCCAAAGTTAAACTGTAAGAGGGAGCCATAACAGCTTCTCTCTCTCTCTCTCTCTCTCTCTCTCTCAAGGATGCTTCTGAAAAGGCACCGCTCAGAGTCTGCTGATGCCCCAGAAACATTGTTCTGAGCCGGGCATTTCTTTTTAGACCAATCATAAAGACTCCTGCTTTACACACTCTTATCACTTTTTGACTTGTGCTATACATGCCACAGACAGGGAGCCATCGTTCTGGGACCTCGTGAACATCCTCACAGAATCCTTTAGCAATGAGTGCAGAGGTGGTTTATTGGAAGAAGTCCTCACAGTGGAGCAGATGCTTGGCACTAATTTCTGGGACACCTTACTGATACTGGGAGAGCTCAGAGCAGCCATGCTGAGAAGAACACGGAGGCAAGCGCAAAGGCACGGGGAAGGATTTGTCCAAGGGCTTCCAAGGCACCTCAAGTCCAGCTCTCACAAGGTTTTGGCAAGGGAGTGCTCGAGAAGGAGGGTCAACCACAAGGGTGGGCAATGTGAAGGGGCAAAGCAAGTATCCACTGAGCCTCCCAGCATACACTCATTGCCCCGCCCCCCACATACTCACACATGCACACACACACACACACACACACACACACATACACTTCTCAGAGTTCTGGGAACCAAGCCCTCAAAGGCAGGACATGAGCTAGAAACTCAAATGAGGACGGGTTTGTACACCACAGAAGAATACGGGTAAAGCTTTTCTTAGGCAAAAGCTCTAGTTGGTAAATTAACACCACCCACACCTCAGTGGCTATTTTCCTGGTTACTGGCTATTAATTATCTAGCAAGCTAGACAAGAAGAGACAAGGTAAGGTCTGCAACAGGCTTTAACTTTTGATACCATCATCTGAAGCAAGAAAAGAGCAACTGCCGGAACAATATAAAATATTGTTAAAATACCCATCCAGTCACTAGTAAACCTCTAACAGTTTTATAGCTTGGAGGAAAGAATTATTTAGGGATAAGAAGCAAAATATTATAGAACACTAAAAAAAAAAAAATAAGTCCTTATAGGTATCGGTTGGTGCCTTAGGAAGTTAAATTCAGAGTCAGGGAAACCGAGTCATAACTAGGTGCTGAGGTCTTTTCACGCTGTATGCTATTGTTTGGGAATATACAACATAGCGGAGATTTATCAATGAATAAATTCTGACCGGAATGAACCAGTCCGTGTCATATTCCTGCCGGAGGAGGCAGTGCTGAAGCCTTCACATTTTTTAGAATAATATAATATATTCACCAAGTTCCAGGGCCAAGGGCTCATACTCTTAAGCCTCTGGTGTACTACGCAAAGGAAAAATGGAAGTTTCTAGAAACTCCCAACTTTCTAAGCTTCAGAGTTGGCGGGGCACTTTGAAAACAGGTTGAGTGAAGATGGGTTGTGTCACAGAGAGACTACAAGGCTCAGTTGGTAGCCAAGACAGCTGGGAACTTGGTCCGCACGCCTCGTACCAAGGAGCTCCTGCCATCTGCAGGCCCACCTTCCCCCTAGCTTTTGGGCACTATTAGTTATGTTTCTTTAAATCCAGTCTGTTCCTTAAGGAAACTCCCTGGCAAGTGAAAACAGCAGCAAAGGTGAAAGAATGCGGAGAATCTGGCCGCTGCCTACAGTTATTAGGAAGAGCAGCAGTTACTCAGCTCTCCCCAGTATCAGAGGCAGAAAGGAGCATGCGGAGTGGAGCGAGTTTGGACCTGTCTTTGCCGGAGCTTCTCTCTCTGCAGTGTGTCACCTACCTCCCTTGGGCCCAGGATAACTGTAATAATTAACAAAGCAAACGAGAAATGGAGAAAGAATGAAAGCAACAGGCCAGTTTAGACTTGGGTGGAGATCAGAACACAGTTAACGGTGACAGATTGCAGGCATTTAATAGATGTCACTAATGTCCCTATAATGATGTTTTGTTTTGTTTTGTTTTGTTGCAGTCACCTACTTGTCCCCAAAAAACACCAGCAGAGCAGACTGCTTGTTTTCCTGCTGAGTCCTACAGTCTCCAGCACCTCCTGAGCATCGGGCAGATGTTGACCACTCTGACTTCCCTAACTCTGTAAGCACAAGGTAATATCTGATTCCTTGGCCAGCACTTGTGGGTCACAGAAGCTCAGATCTTGTGATCAGGGAACAACCTTACGATCCCTGATTTAGACTTCCTGCATTCAGGTAGGTAACTGCCTCATTTCCTTTTTGACAAATGAAGACAGAATGAAGCCGGTGCATAGTTACAGAGTTTTAAGTCACTGAGCTATTTAGATGACGGAGAAAGACCAGAAACCATGACTCTTCTTTCTCTTTTCTCCAGCCCTCAGCTCTCAGCTCTAAGACTTTGGTGATATTTACCTCTATGAGAAGCCTCAAATCCTTTCACAAACAAGCCAGGACATAAAGGGCCTCATTCTCACATTGACTATAACATGGTGTTATCTGGTCTTTCATTTTTAAGGCATAGGGAGTGGTAATGATGTCCTTAAATTTTTTCTGAAAAAATATACGAACTTGGGTTCTTAAACAGCATACAGCCACCCCATTCTTTTTAAAAAGTCATTTAGAGATCCCTCTACTTTGATTTCCAGAGACAAGATTGTCTGAAACCCACACCTTTACCACACTTGGTTCATACAACAGCAATGGCAACAACAACAACAACAACAACAACAACAACAATAACCAAGCATCCACAACAATAATAATAATAATACTCAAGCGCCCAAGCTCTAACAAGAGAAGGTGAGGAAAGGCCTCCTTTGAGATCTGCAGAACTGTAAACACTCATTCTGGGGACAGAGCCCAGGGTCTTCACGTGTAAGATTCTTGACATAAAATGAGGTTGAGGAGGATGGGGGGGGGGTGTCTAAATAGTTCTCGTTGATGTCTGGTTCAGGTGGAACATCCCCCAGGCAGATTTACCTCTCTCTGGCAGGTCTTCTGGAATCTCAAAGAGGGTGTCACAATTCTTCAACATTCAGATGCCTCTGATTTGATCACTGCTGTGAACCCTTTTTTTTCCTCCCCCAGGTCTTTGGAGATGAAGCTAAGTGAGTTCCCTTCAGTAAGTGGGGCTCTGCCAGCTCAGGTTTCAGCCTGCCTTGCCAGAAATTCCTTTCTGTTTTGAATCTGAGATGTTTGTTTATGATTTTGTTTTGAAACACTAAACAAGACAGACACAGTCTCTATTTACAGCTAAAAAATAAAAAAATAAAAAACCAAAAAACCTTGGGATAGCTGGTTCTAAAGACATAGCTCAAACTTTAACAGTAGGTATGCCAAATCCTTGGAAATTAGAAATAAAATGTGACTGCCTTAAAATACAGTCAGCCCTATATTTATTTATTTATTTATTTACTTATTTATGTAATTTTTGAAAGTTTTATGTGTATGGGTATTTTGTCTACATATATATCTGTGCCCCACATGCAAGCCCAATGTCCAGTGAAGTTAAGAGAAGGTGTCAGATCCCCTGGAACTTGAATTCCTGTACAGTTGTGAGTCACCCATGTGGGTGCTGGGAATCAAACCCAGGTCCTCTGGAAAAGCAGCCAGTGCTCTTAACCACTGAGTTATCTCTTCAGTCCTTTGATTTCTCTTCTTACATACTCTTAAGACAACTGTTCTTCAATGAATTCATGAAATTCTTAGACAAATTGATGGATCTGGAGGATATCATCCTAAGTGAGGTAACTCAATCACAAAAGAACACACATGATATGCACTCACTGATAAGTGGATATTAGCCCAGAAGCTCAGAATACCCAAGATGCAATTTGCAAAACACATGAAACTCAAGAAGGAAAACCAAAGTGTGGACACTTCAATCCTTCTTAGAAGGGGGAACAAAATACCCAGGAAGGAGTTACAGAGACAAGGTTCAGAGCAGAGACTGAAGGAATAACCACCCAGAGACTGCCCCACCTGGGGATCCATCCCATAAACAACCACCAAACCCAGACACTATTGCAGATGCCAACAAGAGCTTGCTGACAGGAGACTGATATAGTTGTCTCCTGAGAGGCTCTGCCAGTGCCTGACTAATACAGAAGTGGATGCTCACAGTCATCCATTAGATGGAGCACAGGGTCCCCAATGAAGGAGCTAGAGAAATTACCCAAAAAGCTGAAGGGGTTTATAGCCCCATAGGAGGAACAACAATATGAACTAACCAGTAACCCCAGAGTTCCCTGGGACTAAACCACCAATCAAAGGAAACACATGGAGAGACTCATGGCTCTAGCTGCATTATGTTACTGAGAATGGCCTAGTCAGTCAACTATGGGAGGAGAGGCCCTTGGTCCTATGAAGGTTCTATGCCCCAGTACAGGGGAATGCCAGGGCCAGGAAGTGGGAGTGGGTGGGTTGGGGAGCAGAGGGAGGGGAAGAGGATAGGGGATAACATTTTAAATGTAAATAAATATCTAATAAAAAAGGAAAGAACATAATAAATAAATAATAAATGAAAATTTAAAAAAAAAAAAAAGACAAGTGTTCTTTGAATGTTTCAAATTAGGATGTCATACTTGGGTTTGCTTAACACTAACACAAAAGAAACCCTGAAATTATGTTTTGTAGGTTGTGTTTTTTCTCATTTTGATTACATGCTGGAATACCAACATGCTGGATAAGAGACAGAGGGCAGCTCAGGGATAGGTACTAACAGAGTGTCTGGGGGAAAAAAAAAATCAGTTTCTGCTGTGTTGTAAGGTTTGGCTGTCCTGAAGAATCTGTTGTAACTTTAACTTACTAACTGGTCCAAGGATTTTATCTCCATCAGGTTTTTTTTTTTCTTTTCTCCCTGCCCACAGTAGCCATTATGAGATATCTGTCTTCAGAACTCTGTGCTAATATTTACTGAATAGAAATGATACTCATTTCTACGCAAGAAGGACTCACAGTTAGGAATTACCATACCGTGAGACTATACTTAGCACTGGGAACCAAACAGAAGGTCAGATATTTTAATTGTGGAATATTTGTGCTTTTCTCTGTAGTAGCACAGGCGCTCAAGAGACCACAGTAGGCCAATCTATGGTAACACTGAGGTACTCATTCACTTCAAAGGGTACCCCGTGCAAGATGGGAGACCAGCAACAAGGTATGCTCTGGCCCTGGGTCTCATGACAGCATGCACCTTGTTACCTTTTAAAAAGAGATGGATTTTTTTTTTTTTCTGGAAGGAAGAACTTGAAGCCCAGACCCAAGCAAATGTTCACACTCCACCAGATTCCACAGACCTGGGAATTAGGGTTACCCGAGGTCAAACCAAGGAACACCTTGTTCTCTGAACTATAGAGTCGTTTTCTCTGGGACAAACATGAGACCAGAATTACCATCTCCTGAACCTCCTGTCAAAAGAGCGTGTGTGTGGAGGAGGTGTTAGTATTTGCACAAGGCTGACTTCTAATTTTATATACAGAGAAAGCTAACGGAGATGAAAATAAAAAAGGATTCAAATTGGAATTAATATTAGGTATTAAAAAAAAACCTACCAAGGACACTATTAGTATTTAAGTATACAATACTCATATCTGTATAAATCACCTACAATATATATTCATTATTTGTTATCTCTAATCTTCACTGTAATTACTTGATGGAAAGTGCCTGATGCAACTTCAAGTTTACTTGAGAAAACAAACTCAAGGAAAACTAGCCAATTGGTCTTGCAGCTGGCAAAACCATCTGAGTCAAGATGTGAATGTTAGCTTTATCTTAGGCTCAAGACCCAGTTGGTTGGCTGGACCCTCCATTCCTGGTGGTCTGAGGAAAAGTTAGAGGGCCCCTCTTACTTGCTCCTGACATGCTCAGTACCCCCATCTCAGATTTCACTGTCTGGGACTGCAGTGAACGAAAAGCCCCAGCCTTCTCTGTTCACCATTAAACCATTACCTCTATGCAAACACAGGCCTAATCTTATTTACTAATACAACTGTCACAGTGTGTGACAGCTTTTAGATACCTTTCTATATCAACTTTATGCTACAAAAGCCGAACTCGTACTTAGGAATGACATGAATGGAATGGTGCTGGCTGGCATCATCCATGAGTGACAGCCACCAGAATCCATCCCAGGCTTACTGAATCAGTCTGCTCTGTTTGTTTAGGTGTGGGGGTCAGGGCCTTGCACATGCTAGACATGTGCTCTACCACTAAACTATAATCTCTAGTGGCCAAACCTGCACTTTTAATAGGCTCCCAGGTGACTGTGGGTCATTAAACTTTCAGAAGCCCAGTTTTTTACAAAAAAAAAAAAAAAAAAAAAAGGTATTGGAATTTTATAACACAGAAACCAGACCCATAGCAGATGCCCATTAAATAATTTGTGGGCAGATGTTTCTCTGGTTAGTTGGAGCAACCTAACTTAATAGAGAAAGAAGCTGATCCAGAGTAAGTGGTTAAACTAGGAAGGAATAGAGAGGGCTTAAACCTCTGGCTTTGAGGTTTGTATCAGGGACAGCAGCAGGTGGCCCTGGAGTTCTGAAGGGGTGTGTGTGTGTGTGTGTGTGTGTGTGTGTGTGTGTGTGTGTGTGGTGAGCTGTACCAATACAAGCTGTCTCTTTAATTCAAGACAGGCTCAATCCTGTGCTGACCATCAGTGGGACAACCCCCACCCACCCACCCACCCAAACACACACACACACACACACACACACACACACACACGAACATATCTAAGGAGCTACCAGCAAAATCTTCCAAAATATAACATAAAAGAAAATGCACATTACTGGTTAGAATGAGTTTAGGACGGCCAACCTCCGCAGATGAAATACTACCCCCCCCCCACACACACAGGGGGGAAAAGAGCTAAGGGAACAATTCTAATGATGCAACTCAACGAATTTTAGGTCCCTCTTTAACCCTAAATACACAAACTTTTGCAGTAATTATTTAGATATGGTGTAAGTAACAGGTCTCAAGTTTAACTGGCTACATTTGTGCTGTTGGGGACCAGCTGGAGGTGAAAGAGTGTGACGTCATTAACCTGGCTACCTTTCTAAGAGTCATGCTTTCTAATTCCCTACAAGGGTTGAGGGGCAGGGAGGTTAGGTGGACCAAGGAAATGAGCCCAGGTCAGGTTGTTAACCTTGCACTAAGTGAGCAGCCCTGTGGGATGTCAGCTGTTACCACACCTGGTGTTTCCTGGGGACTAGGGGAGTTCTTATCACGACCCTATGATTAACCTCACTAATCAGACAAGGAAGAGGATTCCACACCAGAAACCGCGTTCCTGACCTTCACATTCATCCACAATAGCATGGGTAATCTTCAGAATAAAATGGGGTAGGAAGAGGGAGATAAGGACTTGAAATGTGTTCACTTTGAAACTAACGAGAATCTCTAAAAGACACTTGAGACCCTCAGAGCATCCTTAAACAGATGTCGTCTAGCGCACACATCTCTGTCCATCAATGGAGGAGGGCCTAACTCAGAACAGAGGATTCAGATGTGACCAGACCAAGTAGCCTGGGGTTTCGGAGAAGGTGAAGAGGTGAAGAGGGAGACACCTCCCAGCTCACTGCCCACACTCTGGTACCACTCGGAGCAAGCCAGAACAGAGAGAGCACAAGAGGAAACCTGCCATTCTAGACCGCGGCTAGCAAAGCTTTAAGAATGCAGGCTCCTGCTCAGAAGTTGGGAAACACTCTGACAACCTTACTGTGAGGGCTCTAAAGAGAATTGGCAGGCTCCCTCTTCCCCAGCAGCCATGAGCTCCTCCAAGGCTCAGGTTCTTACAGTAACAAATCTTATCTGTGTGCCTAGCAAGTAAGAAAAGACACACACATCATCTCTACTTGCTTGGAACTTCCATGGTTCCAACCACCTTTGGGGGTGAGGGGGTAGGGAAGAGTATCTGCCTTATTTATCGTATCTAAGAGCGTACAGCAGTGGTTCTCAACCTTCCTAATGCTTGCGTTGTGGTGACCCCCCAACCATAAAACTATTTTCATTGCTACTTCATAACTGTCATTTTGCTACTGTTAGGAATCATACTCTAAACATCTGATAGGCAGGATATCTGATAGGCAGTCCCCAAAGGGGTCATGACCCACAGGCTGAGAACTGGTGTCCAGAATGAAGAATAGCTCTCTGAATGACTCCCCAGATCTCCTGGCTTCCTTCTATCCCTGTAGACAGCCTTGTAGGCAGGATGGAGAAAAGAGAAAAAAAAATAGATGAATGAGTGATACACTTCTAGGCGAAAGCAAGCCTGAACTTTGAAAAGCAGCTTTGGAGAAGTAGACCTGTCAGGTGACAGGAATTCGGGCCTGCTTGACTACTCTGTCGCGCCTTCCTCAAATAATTAAATGGCCCACACTGAGATGTCTCCAAGCTCCTTATACGAAATGCACCATCTGGAACATGGAGTAACAACTGTAACAAGGGACTGGCTCTGCCAGAAATATTCACCTTCCACTCCTCCCATCCCCCACTCTACCTCCTTTACAGCTGAAGGCTTCCCTGTCATCTCTCCTGCTGGCACCGTTTCCTGAGTTAAACACACCCACATTTTTCAGGAATTTCACAATTAATCTCTGGAATGTGTTTTGGATCATTCTTCAAAGGGTGATATAGTTGTGCTAAGATGAATTCAAGGCTTTTTCCCCCCCTTTTTCTCATTCCTTATCCTTTAGTCCACCCACTTTCTGGGGGTCAGCATTATTATCTAAATCTTCCAGCTTCATAATGCCCGCACTCGGTCTCCCCAAACTCCTCATGCAGATGGCTGGATAGGAACCAAGTCACAGAGAACAGAAACCTGTACCGAATCTCCCACTAGCTCCTGTACATGGAGGCAAGGTCCAGAGTTTGGGGACTGTTCACTCTTCTTCGTAAATGAAGCTGCCTAAGGCAGGTGAAGATGCTTTCTGTCAAGCTCGCCCTCCTGAGTTCAATCCTTAGCACCCACAGTGTGGAAGAAGAAAACCAACTTCCAAATGCCCTCCGACATCAACAAGCACACACAATGGCACACTGCACACACATGCACTCTCACACAAGCATTCTCTCTCTCTCTCTGACACACACACATACACACACACACACACACACACACACACATGCTCTCACATAGACACGCATACAATCTTACATTCACACACACAAACACTATTTCTCACACAATTTCCCACTCATATGTGTGCACACACACACACTCGCTCACATACACACACTCTCACATTCACACACACAAACACTGTCTCATACACACTCACATACACACACACATACACTTTCACATTCACATAGGCACACACTCTCACATACACACACTGGCATTCATACATGCTCACATAAACACACTCAGACACACTTTCACATTCACACATGTATACTCTCACACACACTCACTCACATACACACACATTCACACACACTCACACACACACTCTTCTACTCATTCTCATACACACTTCCTCACACACATACTCAAACACACTCTCTCACCCACTCACACACTTTCACACACTCACCCCCACACACATGCATGCCCACACAAACACTAAATATGTTTGATAAATGAACGAGACTTCTGCTTACAATTGTATCCCCAACACACTGCTTACAAAGTTTCCTAGTCTCTACCCACATGTTACCAGCAGTGCATGTCCTGGTGCCTGCTGTTCTTGCTTTTCTCCCCTACAGTCCGCAGCTCAACTGTCCTTTGCCAAGTGTTTTATGTGACAAGACTCCTTAACAGCAGCGAGAATTCTATAAGCCTGACAGCCCAAATGAAGGTCATTTTGCCCCGTCATTTGTGTATGTGCAGTGAATAGTCCGGTCCTGTGTGTTTTGTCAATATTTACTCTGAGGAGGAATTAATTACTTCCTTGTTTACTTGAATTAAGTTTCTCTTCCCATACCCTGCTAACATCTTTTAGACGCCCTCTGCTCGCCTCTTTCTCTGGTATCAAAGCGTGGACCTTACCTAAAGACTTCTGAAGGAGAAAATGAACTCCATTCATTGCTCAAAAGCCCAGTGAGGAAGCCTGGGTTTGAAATGTTGCCCTAACTTCAGTACAGAAGTATTAGCTTTTCCCTACCTCTCCTTTATTTAATTTGTAAAAATCCATAGACTTTAAACTTCGGGTCCTCCCACAGAGTAAAGAGGGCAGTGTTCATAGAGCTTGTACCCTGCTGAATGTTTTTGATAAGTCTACCTGGTCCTGGTCCTCTGCTCTCTGGGCTCACCCCCCCACCTCCCACTCTCCCCAAGCGGGCATCTTCTGCTATTGACTATCCCAGAAGACAAATAAAGAAACTGTAACTTCACAGGGGCAGTTTAGAACACCGAACGTTTCTCTCTGCTCTAAGTTCTCACCACACAATCTCAAGCTCTCTGTGTTGGCCTGTAAAACACTGTGGAAGGGAAGCTAAAGCCACGGGGAAAACTGAGTTGTGACAAGAGTTTTGAAGACTTGGTGCACATCTGCTGTCACGGACACCTGACCCTAATGTAGCAGTGTCCTCAGGACAATGCTCATCAGTGTCCACTCCATTCTCAAGCACTGTCCTAACAATGGCAGACTGGAGCTAGCAACTGATCACCCTAAGACAAACGGCTGATGGTGCCTCTCACCCTTGCTCGTCCTAAGGGAAGCATGGAGCCTAAGGCCTCTTTCCCACAGTTCCAAATGTAGTCCTTACTGCCCAATCAAAATAATCTTTCTACACAATCTCACTTCATTAGTTTTTAAAGCTCAGATCCCTTAAAGGGATCTCCCAGCCAGACTTCTTCCGAGGTTTAGAAGCCAAACTTGTAATTTTTTGGAATTGTAGGCAATTTCCCTGGAGACAGAAAAAGCAGTCTGGCTAAGATCCTTGCAAAGGGCCAACAGGAAGGCTCACTAGATGCAGGGGAAACAGGAAAGGGCACTGCTGCCTCCAAAGGGCCAGGAGGCACTGTTCAAGACTGAGAGGGGACAGAGGACTGGCTAACTGGCTCCATTCTCCATCCTTCAAGTATGTATAGTCTTTCGCTTGGGATTTTCTTAAACTAAAAGTCTCAATACAGAGAAAACACCCTACTGAGCACATCCCTTGATTCACAATTCCAGTTGTTTAGAAATTAATTTTTTCTTCTTCAGGGTTCTTCTTATGGGCTAGGATTGTTGATGTAGTTTTAGGGGCCACTGTGCTATAAAAACCTGGAACAAAAAGGCTAAATTTGGGCTGCTAATCCAACTCATTCTGTGAACTGTGCTTAAAACACCACCCACTTTGTCCCAAGAAAGTCAGTATGGGAATAACAAACGTGTCTGCAGGTTGGCAAACAGTAATATAAATTTGTACTTAAGTCGCGTCTTCAAAAGCAGGCGGATTAGTCCTATTTTATACCATGATACTATGTTTTCTCAGGGTAGACAACTAAATAAGCTTTCAAAAGACTTTTCATTAACAGATACAACCAGTAGGGGTCATTTCAGCCCAAAAAATGCAGCACAAGAGACTTTCTACATGAATAAAATATATCCATCCCTATTCATGTGTTATGATAACAATACACACGAATTTCTGAATAAAAATGGAAACTGAGGGAAGCACCGGCCATTGAGAAATTTTATGCAAAGTTACAGAAAAAAAAATTCTGGGGGTACCTTCTAGAAATCGGTGACTCTTGAAGATTCCTCTAATGCTGCAAAGGGTTTGTCAGCGAACTTACGTGGTCCATGTATTTTATAGTAATGTGACGATATCTGACATTTTAGACAGTTGAAGACCTCTCCAAATGTAAGCATTACATCATGCCAAAAATTGCTGTCCTTTTTTACTTAGTCTCATGGCTTTAAGATTCTATTTCACTGCTGCTTTTGGTGAAGGAAGGAAGAAGAAGGAGAGGAAGAGAAAAGTCAAGGAAGGAAGAAAGGAAAGGAAGGAGGAAGGAGGGAGGGAGGGAGGGAGGAAGGAAGGAAGAGAGGAGGAAGCGGGAGGGAACGAGGAAGGGAAGGAGGGAGGTGAAAACAGGCCTGATAACTGAAATGTGTTTTCAGAAAGCACTAATTGAAATACACTCATGTCAAGAAACACTTCCAAGCGTTTTCAAGGCCAATACTTTGTGCACCTGGTGTTACCAGGAGAAAGGCAGGCATGAGGGAGGCACGATTTCAAAGGAATGACAGGCTCCCTAACAAACTGCCAAAACCATGCTGTACTGTGACATGGGGCGTTGCTGCCAAAACACTTGATTACTGTAAATGTTCCCCCAAGCATTTACTTCGCCAGAAACACACGAAAAAAAAAACAACAACAACAACAACAAAAAACAAGGGTCACCCTCTCCTGAGCCTCCCAAAACCCTTCTCACTGCCCCACAGTTTGCACTGCATTTAACCATGGCCCTCCCAGTTCTTTAAGGAGCTATAGGAGGCTGGGGCAAGTTAGGCGCTCCACATGGCGGGTTACAGAGAAGCATCTTTCAGCCTAAGTTATTCAGAATGCCTCAAGTCAAAACACGTGAAAGTCTATCAGTCTGTCTGATGACCATTTTCCCTGAGCTGAGAAACAAACCCAGGTTGTTGTCAAAGGAGACCAGGAGGGCCTTTTTTCTGTGTGTCAGGAAAATGAGGTCCTGCAGGCATATGCTAAAGGAGCATACCCTCACCCCCCCCCCCCCCCCCCCCCCCCCCCCCCCCCCCCCCCCCCCCCCCCCCCCCCCCCCCCCCCCCNAAAAAAGTTTCCTCGCCGCAGCTCCGGTTCAACCCAAACTTCTGGCGGCGGCGGTGGCTGCGCACCGCTCCGAAGAAGGGCTGGTGGCTCCTTCTGGTCCTCTGCGCTGCTCCTGATCGCCGGGGAAAGACGACGGCAGCGCAGCCTCCGGGCCGGTCCCCGCCTCCCGAGCCGCCGAGTGGGCGCGGTGGCTCAGCAGAAGGTCCGTGGCGTCCGTTCCTTGTCCCCGGCTCGGCTCTCTCCCGCGCCGCTCCTCCGGGCGCTTGTTTATGGCTGGAGCCTCCGCCGCTCCGGCTGCGCCCTCCCCCATCCTACCTCATCCCCCCCCCCCCCCCCCCCCCCCCCCGCGCGCTGCTCATTGGCTGCCCCCCCACCCTCGGGCCGGCCGGCCCCCTCCCCTCCCCCTCGCCTCCCTCCGGGGCTGCCCCGGCCCTTCCTCCCTCCACGCCTCCTCCTCCTCCTCCCCCTCTCCTTCCTCCGCAGCCCGGCGTACCGAGTCGGCCCTGCTGCTGCCGATCATCCGGGCTCGGGCCCCGGCCCCGCGAGCGCGCTGCGGCCGGGGATCCGAGACAGTCGTAGCGACGCGAGCCCCTCACCGGCACCGGGCCACGAGGGCTAGCTTTGGAGCACCGGGGGCGGGACGGCTGCACCTCCGGGTGGTAGTTTTGAGTTCACAGAGTGGCGGGGATCCTAACCGGAGCTGTTGCTGCAGCCTAGGCTGGGCACTGGCCGGATCGAACCCCAGGAAAGGGAAGCGAACGCGTGGAATTTCCGCAAACTGGACGAGAATCCATCTTCCACTCGAGCTGGGAATAGACTTTGTAAAAAGATATTATGTAATGGAGTCTTGGAAACCTGGAGACTTCTCCAGGGAAACCGCTGGTGGGTTTGAGTGCTTTAAATGGTCTGGATAAATATTCTGAGCCGGGACAATGTGGGGAGGTGGGTTGCAGCTTGAATTTTAAGGATCCACCTTCTGTATGTCTGTGTGGAGGTGCTGTATCATGGGAGGGGTGACTGGAAAGTAACAGCTTAATCCTCTCTGGAGTAAGGCTCAACACTAGATTACAAGTCTTGACATGACACTAGGCTGGAAGAGCCTAGGCATCCTTACATGCCACCTGACCGTGCCGTGTGTTTTCCTTTCCTTCCTCCCATTTTTTTTCTCTAAAAGGTTTATCATGGATGTATTAATAAAGAAGATGGGTGGTAAAATATCTGGGTGGCGAGACATGAAACAACTGGAGAGGAGCTGTGCACATGTGGAGGATTTCTCCTCAATGATTTCAGAGATTCTCCCAGTGATAGCTCTGATCACTCATCAGAAGAGAACCAGTGGCCCCTTCCTTGTTTCCTCTGTGCCCCCCTTACAGGAGTATAAATAAAACAGCCCAAGGGGGGGAGGGGGAAGTGATTTGGATCATTATGTAAAACCCACCTGGTGTTGGAGCAGGTGTGAAGTGGGCTTGGCTGCCTGGCATGGTCTTGCTGCAGATAGGTGACAGCTAGTTAGATCAGGAGCCTGATGTCTAATGAACCAAAAGTTAATGGCACCAGTATAATGAGAAAGGACACAAAGATGCCTTTGGAATTTTGTTTGTGGGACAGATTCGTATTTCTGCAGAATATTATGGTTTATCTGTGGTAGTCATCATCATCAACAACAACAACAACAACAAAGCCAAAGTCACCAGTGTAATATTCCCCTCTCAATCCCATTAGAAAACTATATACATTTATACTGAAGAGAGGAAATATCTTATTAATGATACTGATTGTTGAGGAAGGAGGGCTTAGGGAAATGTCAATATTGGAAAGGGGGAGGACACCCCATTTTCTTGGAGCTTATAAGGTGCTGGTGAGGTGACAATTCTCCAGGCATTTGTGACACATTTTACATGGCCCTTTCTAAAAGGTCCTCATATCCTGAAGCCCTATAAAAGTAAAGGGTGAAGTCATTTACAACTTGCTGGGTTTTCTTTTAGCAAAACCAAATATTGAAACACATAATAAATGTTCGTGTCTTGTTGCCCAACGAGGCACCAGCACTTCATAGTGGGATTTGCCAACAAACTGTCATCACTGGACCTTGTTAAAACATCCCTTCCACCCCTGCAGAGGTTATCTGAACTTCTGTTCAAATGCAAGAATAAAGACTTTATTAAAAACATAAGCAGATAATGTTGTTAGACTCTGGAAAAGTCAAGGTCAGGAAAGAGAGAAGAGGCAAAAGTGCAAAGACAACACAGCTTGAGAGAATGACCTCACCCTTGTCTAAAGCACCATTCTTTGTACTTTTTTCCTTTTAGGGCAATACATTAAGAATTGGGAACTACCAGAGATCTGGGAATAGACAGGCAACATAATGGAGGCCTCTACCCATCCTTCTTGAGACTTTATAGTTAGACAAACTGAGATAAATAGGTACAAGGTAAGGAAAATTAACAGGCTTAGAAAAATACTAGCTCAAGAGAATGTAGATGTTTGCCATAAAATTAAGTCATAGGAGAAAATAGGAATCTTGAGTACAGTAATTAGTGGCAAGTGAGAATCCAAGCCTCTACCCGATTCTCCAAGACCGGTACGTGAGCTAGGAGCTCAGTTAAAACATTTCTTTCCAGGAGTCCAGCAAGATGTGAGGTGCCCATGAGCTGAAGCAATGCTAGTCCATAAGGGATCCTGCCCTCTTTAAGAAAGAAGAAAGTTTAGCTTAGAGTGATAGCTATTGGGTGCTGAGTGATAGAATAGGCTGAGAAAGGTAACGTGGCCCTAAAAGACACTTTAAAAATGCAAGAATTAGAGCTTACTCGAATGTGGTTTAATGTCTCTTTCTCTGAGCATATTCCCTTATTCTACAATAGTTCAAGTGCCCTCGGTTATAGTGCTGATCTCCTTATAACATAACTATTAAGCAACTCCAAACTCGGTCAGCCCATTGGAGAGACCATTGCTTAGGGCAGGCATGAGTTGAAAAGGAGAGTAACATGCGAAAAGACACTTGGATATTTTCTCTGACCTGGTCAGAGTCTTAGTGAACATCCCTAAGCAAAGCAGATGAAAGGAGCAGCTCAGTGACCTGAAGGAGTGGAGGGAGGACAGCAAAAGGAGGGAGACTTTCTGATGGCCATCTGGAGGGAAGAGACAGTCCGCCCTCTATTGGTCACTGGGCAGGTTGGAACAGAGTGGGGATGCACTGTGAAAAATCAAAGTAGCAGTCAGTAGGACAGGGAGTGCAGTAGACAGAGAATATGGGAGAGTCACATTCTCTGGGATGGCCAAGCTGTTTATGTGTCCCTGAAGTGAAACAAAACAAAACAAAAAAACCAACAAAAACAAAACAAAATAACGAAGACATCCTTTGAGTAAGATGTATTATTAGAGTAGAATGATACAAGAGACAAAAATCTTTGCTTTTATAAAAAAAAAAAAAAGTTGCATCCATATTACAGGAAGCCATGACCACCACAACAGGAATGATTCCCTTTATCTGAATCCTCCCGTCTCCCTGAGCCCATAGCTTTACCATATAAGGATGCTCACCAGGTCTAGGATCAGATAATTTCAGAGGTAGAGATAAAGTCCCCGATTGAAAGCTCAGTCACCTACTTTTCCACTCTAGATCTGATGTCTGGGCCATGCTGTCACCATCCAGTACATCAGGTTTAAGGGAGTACTTGTCTTATCTGCTTTGCCGGTGAATCACAGCTGCTTCTGAGGCACTAACTGGGTAGCAAGACCTGTGCACTGAACACAGCCTCTTTTGAAGGTTCTGCCCGACCCTTGCTCGCTCTTTGTACCAGTTTAAATGGGTGTTTGTGCACTACGAAGCCGTTCCCTCCTCTGTAGCGCGGAGACAAGAACACCGACTTTACAGAGAATCATATCAGGAAGTGCACATTTCTCCTATGTTGCTTTTCTTGGGAGGAACTCACTGAATGAATTTCCAACTATTCAGCCTGGGATGGTGACTCACCCAGCCATGGCTCCAGGGACTGGAAACGTGGCCGCAGGGGTGGGAAGGGAATAAAGCGAAGATAGACATTCAGACACACAGGAAAGCTGGGATAAGGCGGACTGGGCTTCTCTGATGGAGGAAGCTTGGGCTGCAAACATGAGCTTCATCTGGAGAACCACTCCCCTGGGTCTGAGGCCTTGGTCTTTGGCGTGGCTATGCTCCATGTCAACAACACGACAGTCACTCAGGTCTCGACTCTCTCCCAACACGTGGGCATCCCACCTGTCTAATTATTGTCACACATAACCATAGAACCCCATGTCTGCCTTTTTTTGGGGGGGGGGCTCTTCTTGGGGTTGCCTGTTAGATCTGCTTTGGCAGTCTGTACTAGTTTTGGGTTTCAGGTTTTTGTGACAGTTTCTCATCTTGAATGTATTTAAACGTCAGTAATTAACGATTATGGAAAAAGGAATAGCTAACACGTTTTATTTTATGTGCATGGGTGCTTTTGCCTCCGCATTTGTCTGTCCGTCTCTTGCATTCTTGAGTCCTCTAGAAGAGCAGCCATTGTCCTTAGCCACACAGCCATATCTGCAGCTCCGTAGCTAACATTTTTAAAGCCAGGATGTTCAGCACTTCATAGAGGTTGATTTCATTAGACCACAAAATCCTCAAGCAGTCTAAAGCTGGGTCTCACATTCCTCTGGGGGAATGGCTTAAATTGTCTTCATTTTTTTTTTTTTTTTACAGGTGAGAAATTTTCGTCTTAGAAGGCTGTGTTTATGGATATCAGGTTTGAGCTGCATACCTGTCTCTTTAACTGTTTCCTGAGGTTAATAGGGCATGACGAATGGCTTTCCCAGAAGTGGAGAACCAGAGTAGACGGTTCCAAAGATGACACTGGTCCAAGAGAGACAGTGATTGTCACATGGAGTAAAGAACTTCAGGAAGAATCCAAGGGTCTCCTCCCTTGTCTATTCTCTTTCTTTCCTCAGAAGCCCCCCCCCCCACCTCTGTCTTCCTATTGGTGCCACAGATTTAAAGGTGCCACCTTCAGATGGCCCCACCTGCTGATTGACAGGCAAAGGTTTTGTTTTCTGTGTTCTGTGTCCCCGATAATTTGTGTGGGTTGTATCCTCTGGGAATCTCTGGAGGCAAGATGGGTTAGAGTTCTCTTGTGAGAGAGTCTAAGACTGTCTGAACAAGCCTGAGGAACTTCCAAATGAGAGGTGGCATTCGGAAACAAACTTTAAGGGTGATTCCAAAGCCAAGAAGTATGGCTAGGCAAAGCTGGGCAGTGGCAGCACACATCTTTGATCCCAGCTCTTGGGATGCAGAGGCAGGTAGCTCTGTGAGTTTGAGGCCAGCCTGATGCACAGAGGTAAGTTCCAGGACAGGAACGACACATGATGTTACACAGAGAACATCCCTGTGTGTGTGTGTGTGTGTGTGTGTGTGTGTGTGTGTGTGTAACAAACAAACAAAAAAGAGTAACTTGGAGCTCACCAACCCATCTTGCTCAGGGCTTTCTAGAATGGTGGGCTATAGATAAACACCTCCCATCCTGGGCTGGAAAAGAGGAGAGCAAAAGACAAGGGGAGAAACACAGAACAAGAAGAGAGGAGAAAGAGGAGGAGGAGGAGAGTAGAGAAGATGAGGAAGAGAAGTGAAAGGAAGAAGGTAAGAGAAAGAAACACCATTGGCTTATAATAATGGGCCGTATTTTTATACATCTGTGAAGGCTTATTTGTCTATATATGTGAAGTATCAAATAAGATATAACTCTACTTCATAATTGCTTTATTGTTCATACTCGTCTTTAGAACCCATAACTCCATTTTCTTACCGCTGAAGAGAATGTCAGTTCCTGCTTCACTGACGGCGTCTCAACACACCTTTTAGGATTTTGTTTGTTTGCCACACATTTTTCACCGTCACAAATAAAGGTATGGTCACCATCACATTATCAAATATTTGTCTGATTACTCTCCTTGGTAAATTCCTGAAGTGGAATTATCTGTGGGTCAAAATTTATCCCATTTTGACATGCACTGGCATATGGCTTTCCAGAAAGATTTCATCCTCACACATTCCTTCAATCTGTGAAGATTTACACCTTCTCAGTGTGAGGCCTATGCATTTAAAACTTCCCTTTGCTTGTAAAGGATCTTATAGAATTCTCACCCATTTTTAACTTTAAAATTGTTTTCACATCCACTATTACATTAAATTTTGTTTTATTTTTTCAGTATCATGAGGTTTCATCCATATCTCACTGAATAGTTCAAATAGTTTTTTTTTATCAATTACTAATTCATATAATGTGACCAATTGCACATTACATGGTTTCTTAAGAGGAAGAAGTGTGTAAGGAGTGATTTTGAAAACTAGACTGATTAAAGTAAATAAATTATTGAGATCCCTCTAAAGATAATATAGGATTATAGCCATTCTTCTTGATAGCTACAAGAAGCCAGTGTACAAACCAGGCTAAGTGGCACATGCCTGTAATCCCAGCACTTGGAAGCCTGCAGCAGGAAGATGATGAACTTAAGGCTAGTTTGGGCTAGGTAGCCTGCAGCAGGAAGATGATGAACTTAAGGCTAGTTTGGGCTAGGTATCATGAATGGGTATGGAGAAAGGACAGAGAGAGGGGGGAGGGGAAAGGGGAGAGGAGAAAGGACAGAGTAACTGATGGAGAATAGAGGTCTCAGCCACATTCTATTGTGAGGAGGAGAAATTCTGCTTCCTGCACCGCAACACATCCCTCTGTATTCTGTACCCATCCTCCTATATAATGCAGTTTCAATACCGTGAAAGTTCATACATCTAAACGGCTGCCATTCAGCAGCTCTGTATATCTCTCTTAAGAAATACAGTCAGAAAGTAAGAATGGTCCCATTTACTCAACGGTCCTCCAGTGTTTGTCTGGGAATTGCCTTATGGAGTCTCTGGGGAGACAATCTTCATTGTTCATCGAATGTATTTAGGATGCTATACCGAAGCAGATAACTGCTTTCACCAAACGTGGTTCTAACTTTTATTTTTAGTCTTTAGTTACTTGCATTCCAAATGCCCCACTTCCCAGTCCCCCCCCCCCCCCCCGCCGCAAGACTTCTTCACCCCACCCCCTGACCCACTTTGTGTCTGGGACGATGCTTCCACATCCACATCCCCCACCCCTTCACCCATCCACCCACACACCATCATCTAACTGCTCCCCAGCCACATCCCCCTTCCCTGGGGCATCAACTCTCTACAGAATGACACATCCTCTCCCACTAAGGCCAGACAAGGTAGCCCTCTGCTACATGTGTTGAGGGTCATGGACCAGCTCTTTGGTTGGTGACTTAGTCTCTTAGCTCCCAGTGGTCTGGTTTAGTTGATATTGTTGTTCTGCCTATGGGGTTGCAATTCCCTTCAGCTCCTTCAGACCTTCCCCCTAACTCTTCCATAAGGGTTCCTGACCTCAGTACAATGGTTGGCTGTGAGTATCTGCATCTGTCTCAGTCAGCTGCTGGTAGACCCTCTCAGAGGACAGCCATGCTAGACTCCTGTCTGCAAGGACAACATGGCATAAACAATAGTGTCAGGGTTTGGTGTCTGTACATGGGATGGATCCCAAGTTGGGCTGGGCATTGGTTAGCCTTTTCTTCAGTCTCCGCTCCATTTTTTGTCCCTGCATTTCTTTTAGGCAGGAACAATTCCTGGCCAAAAAAGTTTGAAGGCAGTTTGGTGACCCCATCCCTCCACTGGGGGCCATGTCTATCTATGGAAGGTGGTCCCTTCAGGTTCCATCTCCCTACTGTGGGGCATTTTGGCTAAGGTCATCCCCATTGAGTCCAAGGAGCGTCTCACATCCTAGGTCTCTGGGACTTTCTAGAGGTTCCCCCTGCCTCCCTTCACCCTGTGTAGTTGCATATTCCCATTCATTCTCCTGGCCTTCTGGGCTTCTCTCCAGTCTCCCACCCATACCTGATCCTACCCCCTTTTCTCCTCCCCATGCCCTCTCCCACTTTTGTAATAACTACCAAGTTCATCCTGAAAGGAAGATTTGTTACTGTTGGAAGCGTTGGCAACAAACAAAACTTGTTCCAGAAGAAAGCAACAGAAAAGTATAAAAGAAGGTAGACAGTGGTAGATATGGAACAAGTACACAGCTTTTCCAAGTGGTTGGTGATGAGGAAATATTATTACTCGTTTGAATATGAATTCAGTATAATAGTGTCCTTTGGAATATTGATCTTTTGGTAATCATAGTCTCCATATTGTATGACCTCTTTGTCATTGGTGATGAGGGTTCCTTGCTGCTTTTCTGGCGGAAGGTGGTAACGTTTGACAATATCTCTGTTGCTTGCCTCTTGCATAACCACATGGCATGGACTTTCCAGCTACACACACACACACACATACATACATACATACATACATACATACATACACATACCCACATACATGCTTCACAGAATCACAGTGGATTCTACACTTAAAGAGGAACAAATCTCTACTATGGTAAATTACTGGAACCTTAAGCTTGCTTGTTTTACACACACACATACCCACATACATGCTTCACAGAATCACAGTGGATTAAAGAGGAACAAATCTCTACTATGATAAGTTACTGGAACCTTAAGCTTGCTTGTTTTACTAGTTGTCTTCCAAACTGTAATATTTCAGTTGCTATTTAGCAATCATCCTTTCCTCATGCTTTGCCTTTTGTTATGTGTTATTAGAAAAAATGCAATTTTTATAAGTTCTATAACTAAATGATGCTTGTTTGTTGAGTATGTAAGGGAATCTAATGCTAAAATTACTAATATTTACATTTAAAATATTTTCACTATTATAATATTCTAAGAGGACTGTGACTGTTTGTTGGTACCGATTGGTAGAGGTTAAATTAAGTAGCATCAACCCTTTGCACTCAGGTGTCAGCAGGGGCATCTCTCGGATGCTACACAGTAAATAACTTTGATTGCCTTTGCTTTCCATGTTCCCAAGATCTTACTGCCCAGGTCTCATTGTGATAACCAAGAACCTGTGTGCTCAGAGGAGAATGGATCCTTCAAACTCTCATCCTCCTCCATTATCCGAGTCCTCCAGAGCACACCACTCTATCCCTGAGCCCCTTTTGTAATAGTGCTATCTGCTTCCCCTCTTTGACACCTGGCTCATTAGCAATCTCATTTCATTAAGATCTAGTGATTGACTCTACACTCTAAGTAAGTACCTTCTTCTATTTATTAGCTGAACTTAAAGCATATTTTAATGTCCCGATGTTGAACTCTGAGTTTATCTTACCCACATTCTCTGTTATTATTTATCTTTGATAGCATAATGTATTTCATTTATCTTATAGTCGGTTTTGGTATGCTTCAAAAACCTGTTCAAATTCATATTAGGTTTGATAAACGAAACAAAAAGCATTAGCTAAAAGCTCATTGTAAGTTTATTACGACTATATAAAGAATTAGCACCATGAAATTGGCAATGGGAGGGGGGAGCAAGATTGAGCTTGTAAGTACGAAACTATGAAGGAAGAAAATATAGGAAATAGATTCCAAATAGATTCTATCACCAGCTGGCTATTGCCAACCATAGCGTCATGTTTCCCATTAAGATTTTGCCAAGCAGAACTAACCACAGATGCCAATGCAGGTGTTTTAAAAAAGGAGACTATTCATTTTTCTCTTAACCAATAATTGATTAAATCAGGACAGTTGCTGATAATGGTGATGATGCCCTGTGCCACAAGGTGCATGATTACAGACATCAGATTGACCTGAGATCAAATTCTGACTCCCAGGACAATTTTCTATGTGAATTTGGGTACATTATTTAACCTGGATCACATTTTTCATTAGTCACTAGATAAATTAGTGTTTATAGGACAAGAACATATAATAAATGCTCAATAAAGAAGATTTCATTTTACTTTATATTTCTGTGTACATATATATGTGTGTATGTGTTCCATGTGTCCAGGTACCTGTGGCGGCCAGCAGAGAGAGGGTGGTGAATCCCTTGCGATAGTGTACTTGTGAGCTTCCTGATATAGGTGCTGAGAACCAAACCCAAGTTTTCCCCAGAAGCAGCAAGCAGTCTTAGAAACTGAGCTATCTCTTCAGTCCCTAATGATAGCATTTTTTATAATTAAAAATTTTATTAAAACTACAATATTATCTACTATTCGATAAATGCTTGCTCTTTTAAAATCTTGAGATTTGAGGATTTAGTCTATTGTTTTAGCATTGAGGAGTGTTTCTAACTTATGAGAGGATTAACTCTTTGTTTCCCTTTATAATATCACTTTTCTGACTCATCTCACCACCTGGGGTTTATAAGTAGAGACAAGAGAGTCTTTGAAGGTAGAAGTTGACTTCTCTTTTCTAATCACTCCTCTGGCTGAAAAAAAAAAAAAATCAATCCAGGCTGGCAGAGGAGAAAAGGCATGAGCAATCTTACCCAGCTGAGAACCTTACGAATGGCAATACCAACCTGCCAGGCTAAATGTGTGCCCTGAGGTAGTAGTAGTACAACTGAAAGGAGAGTAACCAAATGCTCTCTGATTGAGTCTGAGGTCTACCCCATAAAAGGTTATCCGTGCCTTGTGCAGTGAATCTGGTTAAAAGCCAGAGGTTTAGGCAGTCTTAGACTCTGGGGGGTAGAGGCACATACTATTGTTATTTAGATAAATTGACACAGCACCAAGCTGCCTTCTAAATATTTATGTTTATATCCATACACAAATGCTACTCTCAGTCTTAATCAGGGAAATTTCTCAGTGCAAAGAGTGATAGCAAATGGAAAGATAAGTAACTCCCAAGTACTCAGCCCAAAGCAGAGCATCCTCTCCAAGGCTCCAGGAACATTGTAGAAAAATCAAGAAGGTTGAAAAAATAGGAAAGGGGGATGATGGGAGATCTGTGAAATGCTGTCTTCTGGGCATGATACAGCCAGTGCCGCCATGGTCTCTAGCAGCAGTGACTGGACCTGCACAAGAGTGGGCTGTCAATGGATGACCATAGAGCCCACCTGACCCTTCATGCTGAACCACTGATGGATTCTGGGAGAAGGGCACATATTGTTTTCGGTTATACTCCATGGATAGTTTCTAATCTAAGGCCATACATACAGCTCTGGTTAAAGCCAGCATTTCATAAGACAAGTCAAGAAGACATGCATTTGGGAAAAGGACCTATAGAGAGGAGGTATTAATAAAGGTGGCAGGGAGATAAGAAAGAGTTGGAGTAACTAATTAAAATGTACTATATACGCATGAAGTTGTCATAGAACAAGTTTAATAATAAATTAATAAATAAGTATAATAAATTAAATAAAATTAACTGTGCACATGTTCCGCTATGTTCGTACTAGCCTTATTTGTAATAACCAGAAGCTGGAAACAACCCAGTTGTCCCTCAACTAAAGAATAGATACAGAAAATGTGGTTCATTCACACAATGGAATAATACTCAGCTCTTAAGAATGAGGACATCATGAGTTTTGCAGGCAAATGGATGGAACTAGAAAATATCATCCTCATCAAGGTAACCCAGACTCCAAAGGACATGCATGGTATATACTCACTGATAAGTGGATATTAGCCAAGAAGTACAGAATACCCATGACAAAACCCACAGAATGTTCGAAGTTTAACAAGAAAGGAAGGCCCAAGTTTTAATCCCATGTAGAAGGGGGGAACAAAATAATCACCAGAGGTTGAGGGAGGGAGGGACCTGGGTGGGAGAGGGAAGGAGAAAGGGGAAAGGGGAGCAGGATCAGGTATTGAGGGGGAGACAGGAGAGAAGTCCAGAGGGCCAGGAGAATTAATGGAAATATGCAGCTGGAAGTATGGGGGTAGGGAAAACTTCTTGAAAGTCCCAGAGACCTGGGAAGCTCCCAGGACTCCATGGAGAAGGCCTTAGTGACATTGCACAGCGGTGGGGAGATGCAACCTGAAGAGACCACCTCCAGCAGACAAAGAGGGTCCTCAGTGGAGAGATGGGGCCACTGCCCATCTTCAAATTTTTTGACCCAGAATTTTCCCTTCTAAAGGAAATGCAAGGACAAAAATGGAGCAGAGACTGAAGGAAAGGCTGTCCAGTGACCACTCCCCTCCCCCCAACTTGGGGTCCATCCCATGTGCAGACACCAAACCCTGACACTATTGCTGATGCCATGTGCTTGCAGGCAGGAGCCTAGCATGGCTGTCCACTGAGAGGCTCTACCAGCGGCTGACTGAGACAAATGCAAAAGCCTACAGCCAACCATTGTACTGAGGTCTGGAACCCTTATGGAAGAGTTAGGGAAAGGATTGAGGGAGCTGACGGGGATGGCAACCCCGTAGGGATTACAGCGGAATCAGCAGTGGAAGCCATAGAAAGAGGCATAGTGAGGAACAAGCAAATGGGAAATGGAAATGGGAAATGGAAAAAAACGGGAGGGCTCGAATTAGGAAGTAATGAGGGAAATACAGAAGGAGGAAGGAGGAGAAAACTACAGGAAGAATTTCTAGGGAAAAAAACTAGTCATACTATCAACCTAAAATACCTATAATACATGTAAGTTGCTGTATAAAGATGCATATATATATATATATATATATATATATATATATATATATATATATATATGCCCTGATATTTTTCCCTCTTGAAGGAAGTTTTTAAATGAAGCCCACAGTTAAGAGACTTTGAATTTTAAAGTACTTTGAATTTTAAAAGATACTGGAACTTTTAGTATGTAAAGACTGTGGGACTTTTATTTACTAAACACATGAAACTCAAGAAGAATGAAGTTCAAAATGTCATCTCTTTGCCCCTTCCTAGAATTAAGAACAAAGCACACATTGAAGGAGTTACAGAGATCATGTGTGAAGCTGAATCAAAAGGATGGACCAACCAGTGACTGTGGCTGCCAGGGATCCTTCCCATAATCAGCCACCAAAAATAAACACTATTGCATATAACGGCAAGATAATGCTGAAAGGGCCCTGATATAGCTGTCTCATGGGAGGCTATACCAGTGCCTGGCAAACATGGAAGTGGATGCTCACAGTCAGCTATTAGTTGGAACACAGGACTCCCAAGGAAGGAGCTAGAGAAAGTACCCAAGGAGCTGAAGGGGTCTTCAACCCTATAGGTGGAAGAATAAAATGAACTAACTAGTTCCCCCTGTGCTCATGTCTCTAGCTGCATATATGGAAGAAGATGGCCTAGTTGGCCATCATTAGGAAGAGAGGCCCCTTGGTCATGCAGACTTTATATGCCCCAGTACAGGGCAACGCCAGGGCCATTATGTGGGAGGGGGTGGGTAGGGAAGCAGGGTGGGGATGGGGGAGGGTATGGGGAACTTTCTGGATAACACTTGAAATGTAAATGAAGAAAATATCTAATAAAGAAAAACTAATTAAAAAATGATCTTGGGGATGAGTAAGAACTAAGGGATGTATTTGTGTGTCAAGTTGACAAGGGGTCAATTGTACTGGCTAGTTTTTGTCAACTTGACACAGCTGGAGTTATCACAGAGAAAGGAGCTTCAGTTGGGGAAATGCCTCCATGAGATCTAGCTGTGAGGCATTTTCTCAATTAGTGATCAAGGGCCCCTTGTTGGTGGGACCATCTCTGGGCTGGCAGTCTTGGGTTCTATAAGAGAGCAGGCTGAGCAAGCCAGGGGAGGCAAGCCAGTAAAGAACATCCCTCCATGGCCTCTGCATCAGCTCCTGCTTCCTGATCTGCTTGAGTTCCAGTCCTGACTTCCTTGGTGATGAACAGCAGTATGGAAGTGTAAGCTGAATAATCCCTTTCCTCCCTAACTTACTTCTTGGTCATGATGTTTGTGGAGGAATAGAAACCCTGACTAAGACACCAAGTTTATTCTAAATACTTCGTGTGATTCTTTTATTTTATTTCCCAGCAGCTCTAGGTATTGGGGTCTATTATCTTCATTTTCCAGACAGAGAAATAAGCACAGAGCAGTTTAGTACCATATCTTCAGTCATATCATAGATTATAAATAGAAACATCAGAATTTGAAGGTAGGCTATCTGATTCAAAGAGTATAGCTTTTGATTCAACCTAAACATGTTTAATGTTTGATTTAAACAAATATGCAAGAATCAGAAAAAAATGTGTTCAATACATTGGTGACATTGCCACTTTGAGAAAATATACCAATGTCCTAAGAATTTTGATGTTTCTCAATTTTTGAAATTGACTGTCTTAGTCAAAGTTCTATTACTGTGTAGAGACACCATGAACACAGCAACTCTTATAAAGGAAATCATTTAATTGGGGTTGACATACAGTTTAGAGGTTTAGCCCATTATTGTCATGGCAGGAAACATGATGGCACATAAGCAGACATGGTGTTGGAAAACTAAATAAGAGTTCTATATCCAGATCATCAGGCAGAAGAAAGAGATAGACACTGGGCCAGGCTCTAGGATTTGAAACCTCAAAGCCTACCCCTGTGACACACTGTCTCCAACAAGGCCACACCTCCTAATCCCTGTCAAGTAGAACCACTCCCCAATGACCAAGCATTCAAATATATGAGACTATGGGGGCTGTATTAGTTAGGGTTCTCTAGAGTCACAGAACTTAAGGAGTAAAGGAATTTATTGATGACTTACAGTCTGCAGTCCAATTCCCAACAATGGTTCAGTAGTAGCTGTGAATGGAAGTCCAAGGATCTAGCAGTTACTCAGTCCCACACGGTGAACAGGCGAAGGAGCGAGAGAGAGTCTCCCTTCTTCCAGTGTCC
>LR751597.1:63681-74537 GCA_902729485.2 Mus minutoides | reverse complement strand
TTTTTTTTATTCTTATTTATATATTGTTGGATCTTTACAATATGTCTTCTCTTTGTCATCAGAACAAACTAAATTTCTCCATCTACATTCTGTGGGGGATAAATTTGCTATTACCTAACGGAACATCCACAGCCTATACGGATATAGTCCATTCTAATTTTAGACGGCTTTTAAAAAGTTAAATACATGTATAAGTGAAGTGAGCCTTCCATGCCTGAGGACATCTTTCTGTTATGCTCAACACAGATCAGCCTCCAAGGAGAAGTTATAAAAGCATTTATAAAAGCATTTCCTAGCATGGGAACGAGAGTCTCCAAATGGCGAAGGCACTTAAGTGGTGCAAAACACTTCATCTGATGGCATAATTCCATACCGTATATTAACAAAACCATCTCCACTAAATTTATTGTTGTTACCTTAATTATTTTGTTTATTTACATCAGCTCAACCCTAAAGAAATTCTCTTATTTGGTAGTAGATGAACAGCAATAGTTTCTTTAGCTCGGGCATGCATTAAACTCATCTGACCAAGCTCAAAACCCTTCCAGACACTGCTAACATGGCATTGTGTGGATGGAGCTCCGAAGAATACAATGTGTTTTTGGTTGCAAGAGCTGAAGATGCGCTTGTGGAATTTATTTTATTCCGATTTATGTGGACTGCTGCACACAAATAGATTATTGTAGTGTCTGTGATTAATGGGACACCACCCGGCTGTGTGGACTTCATAAATCATTTGATGCAATGTCTGAGTGAATTTTACTTGCAAAATCAGTTTCAATCAGCCTGGCTTGAGAATCAGGTAAAGCAGAGCACAGTTGTCAGGCTGTGGGAAGTATCAAGGTGGTGCAGCTTTCAGCACTGCGTCCAGCTTCGTGTCCCTGGCTGTCCATGCTGCAGAAGAGTGAACGGGTGGCACGGTAATTAAATCTGCAGATAGAATTGGAAATGTCACACTAGTGAGGGTGCCAGGGAAATGAGACAAATTGACCTGAAGTGATGAGCCGGGTTTGGAATAAAGACCCAAAATGCAACACACCTGACCATGTGCAGGCAAGTATAGATATTCACCTGAGTGTATAGGTGATTGATGATGTTGATTAATTTTATAATTCTTCTAGGATGCCAAATATCATATAAACCCCAGTTTGGCAATAATGAATATTTAAAAATGGCTGCAAGGTTTTATTCTAAGATCAATATTTGGCATTTGTTTTGTTTGGAAAATAATGTCCTTACCGCTTTTGTGTGCATGGGTAATACATATTCAACACAGAAGAGTCAGAAACCACAGATCAGATCAGCAACGAATATTTTCTATAATCTCACTGTTCAGTGGGATATATAATCATATACATGTAAAGAAAAATGAGAAAATGAATATTGAATACTGCATATTCAATTTGTTTTTCTTCTCTATTCATGTAAAGAGACCTTTTCTTCAAAGATCCTTGAGAAGCTTGCTGGCTGCCCACCCGTCTCTGGCTCAGCACATTCCTTCTTTTCAATCTAAGTAATTATAAGCTTTCTTAAAATGATAGAGGACTTATATTTGTGAAGGACAACAATAGAGAGAAAAGAAGAAGTGGAATAACCAATGAATACTTTGCCTGATTCTCATAAATTCTTGGCATCACCAGCCATCTACCAATTTCTCTGAGACCTGATGGGCCAGGCACTTAGCAACAGAGCAGGCATAGAATGCTCTGCTTCTTACTGAGTCCAAGGGAGAAGGTGGCCCTTGGTTCTGAGAATTGCTAGCAATTCAGCAAAATCAGTATGAACCAAGGAAAGCTACCGTGCACACACACATGGTTAAAAGGATGTGGAGTTCCTCTATGTTCATGATCACAAGGATCAAGAAAGATGATAACTTGAGTCAAACGTTCTTTATAAGGAGGGAATATGGGAGGCAGAGAGCAGAAGGAGAAGCAGGAGGGGGAACAAAGAAAACAGGAAGAGTGGGAGAACTGAAAGGAAGGAGAGAAGGAGAGAAAAGTTTTTCTCTTTGTCCTCATTAATTCCTTTTAAAGTGTGGGGGAGGGGCCAGAAAGATGGGTTAGCATTTCCCATATGTGAGCCTGGAGATCAAGACTGATTCTAAAACCTCTGTGAAAGTGTGAGGAAAGACGTTGCCTGACATTGCTGCTCTCCAACCTTCACATGCACCCATATGCGTAAACATCACAGGCACAGACAGACAGACAGACAGACAGACAGACAGACAGGCAGGCAGGCAGNCCCCTCCCCTCCCCTCCCCTCCCCTTCTCTCCCTCTCTCTCCTTTCTTTGCCTTTCTTCCCTCTCATTTGCCTTTCTGGACGTTTACTGAGTAATGAACTTGTTGTCAATCAGGGTGTCTACTTTTATAGCACTCATACACTGGAATGATGCGATCACAAATCAGCAAGAATAAAAAGCTTGTTGGAAATAACTGGTGCACATAGAATTAAAGCCAGTGATGTAATGGTAGCCCAAACACACTTGACTGCTTAGAAGGCAGAGTAGTGATAAGTTAGAAAGTGTTTTTTTTAAATTGGTCTTCTTTATTTGTTTTTGTTGTTCTATTTGTTTCTATTTGTTTTTTTGATACTACACTCAGTTTTGTTTTTCTTTTTTCCAAGAGGAGGATGGAAAAATCACATCATTAGGTGTGAAGAGACCTTGTTTCAGTGGAATGGGTTAACCAAAGTTCATTAAGAAAAGAAAAAAATTCAGCAAAAATTTATTAAAAAGAGTTAATCAAAAACTTCTAAGAGATGTATGTAAATCGCACAATGGTATTTACTATCCGGTCAGATTGTAAACAAATTAAAAAAGGAAAAAAAAAAAAAAAGACCCTGTACATACTGTTTTAGGACACTGGAAGTTTAACCTCAAATGCAAATTGAACTGAGATACACTCTGTGGTAGGTGTTTACCCAGCATGCACCAGGTCCTGAACTGAATCCCCAGCATTCAGGTGGGGCATCGGATGATAAATAAGGTTTTGGGTTTATTTTCAACTCCAAAATTAGGAAGGATATGAGTTGGCACCAAAGCAGATATTTTTTTGGGAAGTAGCGATTTGAAGAGAAAGTACAACTTGGCAGCCATTGCCAGACTGTAGCTCTCTTTTTTAATAAGAAATAATTTGTTAGGTTTTCTTCTTTAGATATAAGATATAATATACGTATATAAATCTCACATACACATCTAATTTGAAATTAACATAATTCTTTAAACTACAAGGAGAAATACAACAAAATTAATTATCTATTTTTGAGATAGGGTTCCTTGTACCCTGAGCTGACCTTGAACTCAGTACATAATGAAGGCTGTCCTTCAACTCATGCTCCTTTCGATACTGGAGTTGTAGGCATGTGCCCCCATCATTGGCTTAGACAATGATACAAAATACTATGTGTTTTAAAATATTTTAGTGCTTAGATATGATTATCTTAAAAGTCATAGGGAAGAAGACATCCCTATGCATAGCAGCCCCTGTGAATTTAACCCCTAAACACACAGATTGACATAGGAGTATTGTACTGGTGGTTTAGGAATAAGAATATCATTGCTTTAAATAAGAAATATATATATATATATATATATATATATATATATATATATATATATATATGCATATATGATATGTATTATGTAAATAATATTAGATATTAGATATGTATATTTGTATATATGTATATTTGTATACACATATCTAATGTAGATATGTATATATCTAATACATATTAGATAGATATACATTTAGATAGAATGTGCGTGTGATTTTCTTAAGTGTGTAAAGAATCACTTGCTAAGAACCCTTGGTGACATTCTGAACTTGGAAATGATCAACCTATTCCCTTCCTAGTTACATTCCTGAGAAACTCAGAAATATTAAAACAGCAACAGTACTTCGTGTTTACATGTAAAACAGAATTAGGTTCTTACATGAGATAATTATAAACAGCCCTCTTTTGGTATATGGCAAATCCAATAAGATATTAAATATAGTCTAGGACCAAGCCAATCCTTTAAGGGATTGCTTCATTTGTTGTGGGAAGCACAATTATCCCTGCCAATGGAGAGTGCCACCTTTTGACTTTCATTGTTTCCACAGAAATTGCTCCATGAAATTTAAAAAATGAAACTATGGGTTATTTTAAGCGTTGCTTAGCTGAATTATGTTGAATGTGAAGGCCAAGTTAAGCCATTGATACAGAGAAGCCCATCTAAGCCAAGGGATAGCTAACTGGGTGATGGGCAGACTTCTTACTTTATATCAAGATCCTCAAAAATGACTGTGAGCTGCTTTACCTCTGAAGACACTACTTGCACATACCATGATGAATCCACCACCTGTCATATGGAACCCATAAGATAACTGGCTGGCTGAGGTGAAATTACATTTGAAAATATATCCAAGCCAGGTGATGTGAGTCAACTCTTTAATCCCAGCCCCTGCACTGAAGGATCGAGAGTTCAAAGCCAGCCTAGGCTACTTAGCAAGAACCTATAAAAGAAGTATAAAGAAAGTATAAAGAAACAGACCATTGAGTTATTCAAGAGAGGCATGGACTTCCTGACAATGAAAGTCTAACAATTTCAGACATTCTATGGAAAACTGGATATCTATAGATTTCAGGCAGAAGAGAGTATTAATTTTGTTCCTTAGAGAACTAAGTGGCAGCTGCATGGAAGTTGGACTGCAAAGAGGACAATTGGAGGGACAGAGAAAAGTCTCGAAGGGAAGACGAATGCATTCTGTGCTCTTGTGATGTTCATGAGAAGTCTGTGATCTGTAGACTGGTCCTGGGTGCAGAACAGTCGTCAGAGCGGTAAGTTGGAAATGAAGCATGAAGCTCTTCATCCCAAGCAGGCAGACTGGAGACCAGGTCCAGCACAATGAGAGGCAGGGGAAGAGTCTGCAGGTAGGGAGTCTGGTCCAGAGCTGCTGATATAGAAGTTGGAATCAGGAACTAACCTGGAGGTAAAAAACACTCCATGGACAAGACAACGAGAAGCAATGAGATGCTGGTTATGGGAAAGAGGCATTCTGGGTAAGGAATGTGTGTGAAGAATGTGTGAAGAATGGTACCAGCCCAGAAACATGCCAGGCTTCTCGGTCTTTACCTGAATCACACAGAGGGAGCTTACAAACACAGCCACCAAGTTCTCTGATCCCTCTAGGACTACAAGAGGGTGGTAGCCAACGAACTATGAGTAGTAAGATTCTAAACTCTCTAGAATAACCTTCACTGGCTACAGGCTTTAGATTCTTTCCCACTCTTCATGTGTGGACATGCAGGTTACCAGGCTGAAGAGAGGTCTCTGGGAGTAGACATACATCAGTTTCTGACTGGTCCAAGATGAGTTGAGAGGCAGCCCTAGAAAATAGACAGCTGTCCATGAAGACCAAGGAGATGATGATGAAGAAGATGATGGTGACGAAAATGAGGACGATGAAGACAACGACAACGACGATGATGATGACAATGATTATTATTATTGTTGTTGTTATTGTTATCATTATTATTTTGACTTTTAGTTTGGTTCCTCTTCTCTGTAGGTAACAGATCAAAGTCTAAGAGTTGTTGGAAGAGGTGCAAAAGAAAGAGGTGGGTCCAAGCAAGCATTGTTCAGAAGCTCTCTATTGGAAGCGGTTTTGTAGTTTGGAAGCTGGGGTTTCTGCCCCTCCTGCAGACAACATGTGGGAAACAGTCCAGGCTATATGGGACAATTGAATTTGACTTTATTAGGACACTCAGCATTCTTCTGGGTTTTCTTAAAGTGGGGATAAAGCATTTTTGTTACACTGTTCAAAAGAAAACAAACCATATAGGTGCAGATAATCAAATTCTTGAATTGATTAAGTTATCATGCACTTGTTAATGTGACAGACTGAAGAGGATTCCAGAGTCTAGGCCCCACCTTCTGGAGGGCTGTCAGTAACCATTCAGTGGAAACATACATACAGATGTCAATGTTCAACACTATTTTCTGTTCTTTTTTTTTTTTCTGACTTAAACTGGGAAGGTGAGAGTCACACTGCGGCTGTAACCAATACAACCTGGGCAACAGATGGCAGCTTGCTTAAATTGGAAGATGGATTTGAAATTGGAATTGATTAGAATACTGATGCCTTTGCTAGATGCAAAGGAGTTGATTCATTTTCTGAGATCCCTCAAATATGGAAATTATTAATCAGTGAGTCTGCTAGCTTATCACTAGGTATTAACATGTAGGAATACCAGATTCTTCTAACGTTATTACTTATGCCTCATAAATTCCTTTAGTTGCACAGGTAAACAAACACTCCATTTCCACACCAATGAATAAACATGGGAAAAAAAATCAAGGCAGCAGAGAAACTTGAAAAGCATTAGGCATACTCTAGGTACTTGATATGTATTTACGAAATGAATGAATAAAAACGAATGATGGGAAGAATTAGCAAATCAGTGAAGTCAAAACAGAAGGTGGGTGTGACCATTGGCTTGATGCTAAGTCAGAACAAAGTGAATAAACTATTGCTGTTTGTGTAGAGTTGTAAATTTGGAAAGCAGGAGACAAAGGTCAGGTGAGATAGAGAGAGGAAGATGGGGAAGGATCGAAGCTGGATTCCTAGGAGGGACTTGGGAGACTTGGAAGCTGAGTGCAACCACCTAGAACTGAAAGACTGAGCTGATGAGACACACCCCAGAGTGCTAGCTTGTCAGACAAGGAACAGAATAAAATCAGAATCGACACAAACAAGCTCTTGGTTCTAATTATTTGGCAAGCAAATCTGTGAATCTCAAAGAAGTTGAGTGGGTGAAGACAGATCCACAATTTTGGAGGCTACTCAAGCCATCTTGAAGGCTTCTGGGGAAGTGTAAGTGTTGGAAATCTTGAGGCACTGGGGATACCAATGTATCCAACAGGGTTTATTGCTCTCCCTGGGACAAATATTTTATTTGATCAAAGGTCAGTAATTTATCATTCATGACCTCAATCATTATATAATCTACATGAGAAGAGCATATGTGTTAGAGAAATAAATATATAGGAATTTATTGACATGAATTATACAAAGCAATGGTTATCATAATATTTCTATACATGAATGTAATGTACTTTGATTACGTTATCCTCCCACACTTTGTCTCCCCACCCCCATTATTATGAGGTCCCACTTTTACATGCATCACCTCCTCAACTAGATTCTATATATGAAATAAACACTTGATGTGTGTCTTTATGAGACTAGCTAATTTCTTCAGGTTGATCTATTTTCCTACAGATTATATAATTGCATTCTCCAAGGAGGAATAATTTATATTAGTACAATACATTTCCTTTTCTATTCAGTGTACAGTAATAAAAATGGATATGTAGATATTTCTATAGTATATATATAAAAGTGGTATAGCTGAGTAATATAGTAACTTCTTAAAAATTTTCTTTAAAATCTCCATACTGGTTTAGCATGGCAAACTTTATTTATTTTCTTTTTTACTTCTTGATATAGCAGCTCATCTAATCTAGATTGGTCTTGAATGCTCTGTGTAGCCCAGGGTGGTCTTGAACTCTTGATCCATTGGCCTCTGAGTCAAAAGGTCTGGGATTACAGGTGTGTGCTACACATCTGCTTAACTAAGACAACATTTGATAAATACCCAATAACATGAATGTAAATTTGAATATTCACCCACTCATTTTTAAAAATTGTGTGCCACTTATTGATTTTATTTTATTCATAAAGTTGTATGGCCTTCAAAAGCATTCCATCCCTTAGGAAAAATTCAAATAACAATTAGCAATCATGTCCTCTATCCTCTCTGACAGCTACTAATTTATTTTCTATCATAATGGATTTCCTACTCTCAACTGATTCCCAATAATACATATAGTGTTTGTTTCTGATATCTGTTCCAGGATGCTTGTACCTACTTTTATGCCAGTCAGTATTGTCTTCTTCATTTCTATACCATTATAATTCTTTAAACTCAGGAAAATTGAGTCCATCAGGAAGTTTAGACTCCCCCTCCAACTAAGTCCTTCTTGTTCAGAATCTTTTGGATACTTTATCTTCTATTGGATACTTTATCTTTTATTTTCATAAAAGCTTTGGGGTCAGCTTGTCAATTTCTACAATAAAGTCAGGTGTGACTTAATCTTCTGCTGATGGTTTGCTTGGAACTAGGATAGCTACAAACCATGGCTCAACAGAAAACCATAAACTCATTTCAAACATAATGAGATCCTTGCATTTCTTTTTCATACCTGGATCAAGCATGACGTTTATAGATGACAATGTGAATCATAATGTCAAAAGATTGGACAAGCCTGGTTGTAGAACAGTGTGGAGAGTATTTCCATCTTATTCATTATTGTATTCATATTGATATACAATTTGAAGTATATCAATCTATGATCATGGATGTCTTTCTGTTGATTCAGTCTTTGCTTCTTATGACAATATCAATTTTCAGCACATAAAATTTACTATACCATTTGATTTGATTTACTTCTATGTATTTTACTCATCTCAAAATTCTTGTCAATGGAATCATTTGATCTGAACTCATTTTTGTAAAAGATCACATGCTATATAGATGAGGCTGATCTGAAAGTGCTGTGTAGTTTGACTGTGTAGTTGACATTGGCCTGAAACTCAGGGCAACTTTCCTGCCTCAGTCTCCTGAATTCTGGAATTACTGGCATGGGCCATTACACCTTGATGTTTTCTAAGTTTCATCCAGACATTCATCATTGCTTGTGTTTAAAAATACAGTTGAACTAGTTCCAATTTTCGGAGAAACCGCCACATTTATTTCTAGAGTGATTGTACAAGTTTGTACTCCCACCAGCAATGGAGGAGGGTTCCACTTCTCCACTTCTCCCCATCAATATGTGCTGTTGCTTGAGTTTTTGATCTTAGCCATTCTGATGGGTATAAGATGGAACTTCATAGTTGTTTTGACTTGTGTTTCCCTGATAACTGATAGTTATCATTTCCTTAAATGTTTCTCTGATGGGAATTCTGTGTTTAGCTCTGTACCCAATTTAAAAATTTATTTATTTCATAAATAAATGAAAAAATATAAAAGAGAAGAAAACTATTTGGAAAAAGTTGTATTTGAACATGTACTAACTCTGTTCTTATATCATCTCTTAAATAGAGCAGCATAACTATTTAAAAAATAACACAGTTGATTTTTTTGATTGTTTTTCTGTTATTTATCCTTGTTGAATTCACTAATTCAAGTAGATTTTTGTGTGTGGATCCATTAGGATTTTCCATGGGTAAAATCATAACATTTGAAAATAGAAATGATCTTACATCTTTTTCAGTATTGATGTCTATAATTTCCATTTCTTATATATCTACATGATATATAATAGATTCTATTTTTATTATTTTTACTATTTAAAATTTTATTAAATTTTGTCTAATTTTCATTTCTTATGTCTATAATTTCCATTTCTTATATTTTCATATATATATATATATATATATATATATGAAAATCATATATCATATATATATATATATATATATATATATATATGATATTAGCCTTCTGTCAGATGTAGGGTTGATGAAAATCTTTTCCCATTCTGTAACCTGCCATTTTGTCTTGTTGACACTGTCCTTTGCCTTACAGAAACTTCTCTCATGAGGCCCCATTTCTTAATTGTTGATCTTAGTACCTGAGCTTTGGGTGTTCTATTCAGGAAATTGGCTCCTGTATCTATGCGTTCAAGGTAGAACCCCTTCCTCTAACTGGTCTTCCTTCTCTGGCCTCAGTGGGAGAGGATACACCTAGTCCTGCAGTGACTTGATGTGCCAGTCTGGGTGGATACCTGAAGTGGGGGGCTCCTCATTCTCAGAGGAGAAGAGTATGGGAGGAGAAGGGGAAGGGGGAGGGACTGTGTGAGGGGGTACCTGGAGAAGGGGGTCTGAGATTAGCATGTAAAGTGAATAAATAAATAAATAAATGAAAAAATATAAAAAAAGAAGAAAAACATGTGCAAAACGTATTTGAACGTGTACTGACTCTGTTCTTACATCATCCCTTAAATAGAGCAGTGTAACTATTTAAAAAATAAAAACACAGTTGATTTTTTCTGATTGTTCTGTTATTTATCCTTGTTATTTTGCTATTCATATATTTTTTATTAGATATTTTCTTCATTTACATTTCAAGTGTTATCCCATAAGTCCCCTATTACCCCCCCTCCCCCACCCTGCTTCCCTACCCACCCACTCCCACTACTTGGCCCCAGCATTCCCCTGTACTGGGGCATATAAACATTGCTAGACCAAGGACATTTCTATTTATCCTTGTTGAATTCACTAATTCAAATATATTTTTTGTGTGGATCCATTAGGGTTTTCCATAAATAAAATCACAGCACTTGAAAGTGGAAATGATCTTACATTTTTTTCAGTATCGATGTCTATAATTTCCATTTATTGACTAATTGTCCTGTTAGGTCCTCCAGAAGAATATTGAACAGGAGTGGGGAGAGTTAGTGGATTTGTCTTACTTCTATCTGTAGAGAAGTTTTCCAAAAATGTGATATTACCTGTAGGTTTTTCGTAGCTTTCTGTATCTTCTTGAGGTTCTAATCTTGTCCTCATTTATTGAGTGAATTGTTTTCTGTTCTCTTAATACAGTTTATTATAGGATTGATTGCGAGATAATCAATAAACTTGCCATTCCTGAGGTAAATCTCACTTGCTTACAGTGTTATGGTTAATGTTTTTAGACTGCTTTGCTAGAGTTTATTGAAGAAAGTTTTATGCATATTCATGGGGATATGGCCTGTAGCTTTTTTTTCGTTGTTTTGACTTGATTTATTTTAGAATTGGATAGTACGAAT
>LR751597.1:0-63581 GCA_902729485.2 Mus minutoides | reverse complement strand
GCTGCATATATAGAAGAGGATGGCCTAGTTGGCCATCATTGGGAAGAGAGGCCCCTTGGTCATGCAGACTTTATATGCCCCAATACAGGGGAACGCCAGGGCCAAGAAGTGGGAGCGGGTGGGTAGGGGAGCAGGGCCAGGAGGGGGGAGGGTATAGGGAACTTTCTGGATAACACTTGAAATGTAAATGAAGAAAATATCTAATAAAAGTTGGAAAAAAAAGAATAGTTTCTACAACTATCTAGAATAAAATAATAATAATAATAATAAAATATGGGTAATAGAATAAAAAAAAAAAGAATTGGATAGTACGAACCTCCTAGAATCAACTGGAAATACTCTCTTTTTCCAGACTCTGAAAATTTGGAGGATTAGTGTTCTTTTTTTCCTTGCTAGTTTGGTGGAATTCCTAAATGAGGACATCTTCTCAATTAAACTATTAACTTAATCTCTTCTGCTGTGACTATTCAGAAAGTCTACTTCTAAGTTCAGTTTTGGTAACTGGTGTCTGTGTAGGAATTTGCTCATTTTATCTAGACTATCATTTTCTTGGTCTGTGTATTTTGGAGTTTGTTGTTTGACTTCTACGTTCAGGTCTTCCCTAAAGCTCCTGCTGTTGTTGATTTCTAATGTCATTCCATTGCAGTCGGAAACTATGTTGAGTTATTTTAAATATATTAATGTTTATTTTATGATTTCACAGATGGTGGTCCTTCATGGAGAGTAGCCCATGTAGTTGAGAAGACTGTATGTTTTGCTATTGTTGGCCAGAGTGTTTTATAGGTATCATTTGGGTTTAATTGGTTTATAATGCTAGGCTGGTCAAGTTTTCTGTCTTTTTGATGGTTTTCTGTTGTGTTGTTCTTCCCCTGTTGGGAGTGAGGTATTGAAGTTCTCAAATACTTTTGTTTAACTGTCTATATTATGTTCATTTATTACATAGTTTATTTAAAGTATCTTAGGAATCCTTGGTTTGGGATTTTATTTTATTTTATTTGTTCAATGTGTGTGTGTGTGTGTGTGTGTGTGTGTGTGTGTGTGTGTGTGTGTGTTTGTGGTATATGCAAATGCACATGAGTGAGTGGGTGAGGATACCCATTCTGTGGGCATGTGTAGAGTACAGAGGTATTGGGTGTTCTCTTTTGCCTTTTATATTAATTATTTGAGGTGTGTGTGTGTGTGTGTGTGTGTGTGTGTGTGTGTGTGTGTGTGTCTGTGTGTCTGTGTGTTTGTTCCCTGAACCTGGGGCTACATTACCATTTTGGCTAGATTGACCTCCAAGTTCACAAAGCCACAAATGTATACAGTCACGGCAGCTTTTCTGTAGGTGCTGTCCATCTGATCTAAAGTCCTTAAGCTTCCACAGGTAACACCTTACCCACTCAGTCACCTCTCCAACCCATCTTATCTTCAGAGACACAGCCTCCTTATATGACCCATGCTGCTCTTGAACTTGTGAACTTCTGCTGCCTCAGTCTCCCAAGCCTACAATTACAGGCGTGTTCTGCCATATACAGCCTGATTTGTGAATTGTCAAGGTGGTAATATTTCAGGAAATGTGAATACCTCCAGACATGCGCTTACACAGCTAAAGTGCGTTCACATACCCACCCACAGGCTCCATTAAACAGCCTGTTCTGCCTTCTGTGTCTTCTCAAGAGACATCCAGGAGACAGTTAGGCAACAGTTCACCAAGCTGTCAGCTAAGCACTAAGACATTCTCTGTTTGAATTCGACAGGTTGGAGCAGAGAAGCAGGGAAGTGGGCGGAGTGGAAGGCAGAACTCTTTCTGTTACATGGAAAATTGTATTGCAGCACTCATGGATAAGGGAGGAAAGAATTACCTTAATGGTCCAGAAAGGTAGAAAGCTGTTTGAACTTGTATGTTTTCTAAGTTATTTGGGGTAGCTTAAATATAACACACACACATACATGCACATACACACTCACACACACACACACACAAACTCACACATATACACAATTCACACATACCACACACACACACACACACACACATACACACATACACTCACACACACACAAACTCACAATATACACAATTCACACATACCACACACACATACACTCACACATATACACAATTCACACATACTACACACACACACACACACACACATATATACATACCCCACAAACACACAAACATAATCACTGCTATCAACGAATTCACATGTCTATGAATATCTAGTAATTGATATGTTTATCTTTCATGATTCTCCTCAGTAGAGTGTAAATACATTCTAAACATTTCTGGTAAAAACAATTCCATGGATATCTTAACATTTCTTATACAGATTTATATTTGTAAGTAACACTTCTTGAGATGTTGGACTTGTTGAATTTAGTAAATCTTTTCAATTTACCTCCTTGACTCAAGAAGTGGCTGTCAGTCTACTAGAGATTTTTGAAAGTATTGTTATTGTTCAAATCAACTTCTAATAGACATTGGGTAATTTTGAGGTTAAACTACTTGCTTCTGTTATAAGAAACACAGTACTGGTTTCCAAAATGATATCCTGTCCTGGGCTCCAGTCCCCCTGTGATATTGTGTAGAAAGTCATGCTAAAAGTCTATTAAGTCTACTTCATGTGAAATGAGAAAATGAATTCACCTTCATTTTTTTAAAAAAAATTGGGCAATGTGTATCCAGTTCATTAAAAGACAAAGGATTTATATAATCTGGATAGAAGTTAGAATTTGTACCCAGATCACTAAAACCAACCAGCCAACCAACCAAAAACCCCACCTCTCATTATGAAAGTGGAAGGGCTAGTTAGAAGGCATAAAGCAATCAGAAAGGAAATCAGAGGAAGGAAGGGCAACAGAAAATAAACATGTACAAAATATTTCATCTACATGTATGAAATGTCACAGTGAAACATATTATTATGTGTGATTAAGTATGTCCACATAAACCAAAAATGTACCTTGATAAATATGCCATACCAACAATGGTCATGATCCCATTTTATATCCTTTCAAATTATTTAATCAAAAAGATCTTTACAATTTTTTAGAATCTTTACAATCTTTGGGTAAGAAGTACCCATTGAGCTAACCTGCCTTCTCATGCATGCTGTGTGTTGTATACTTGCTGTGTATCCAGGCTGCTGGAGCATTTGCACTCAGACACAGAGACAATCTTTACAATCTTTACAAATCTTTACAATTCTTCCTTTTAACCATTTGTTTTCAACTAGATGCGGGTGTGCCACTCATTTTAAAGTGGGGAATTTTACTGAGCTAATGCAAGGTGAGTCATGTCACAAGGTCAGACATGCCCTAGAGGACAAAAATGGGTTGTCATTTTAACACACTTTGCTTTAAGGTGTTAATTTAAAAAAAAATCACAAAACTTCAGAAAACACAACAAAAAAGTGTCTATATTTTATTTGCTCTTTGGGTTGAAGAATTTTAATGTTCATTAAGAAAGAACCCAATGTAGCCAGGCATGGTGGCATATGCCTTTATGTCCATTGTTTGGGAGGTAGAGACAGGTGTGTCTTTGCCAGTTCAAGACCATCTTGGTCTACATAGAGAGTTTCAGGCCAATCTGGGTTACAGAGAAACCCCATTTCAAACAAACAAATACAAAATACAAATCAACAACAACAACAAACCCAGTGCGATTGTGGTTGAACAACTTGATGAGCCAATGAATTCAGAGAGGTCTGGTCTAAGTCCAGTGAAATAGTCAGGCCAATAGAGATTTACACGTTTCTAAATCAGGCCTATCATTCAGTTTTATGACGGGAAGTTGCCACAGCAGGGCTGAGTCTGAAAATCTGACTGGGCCTGGGCCTGGGCCTGGGCCCAGGGCCCAGGGACTGGGACTGGGACTGGGTCTGGGACTGGGACTGGGACTGGCCAGAAATTAAGAATGACAGACTCCAGAAACATTGAGTGCTGGTATTGGGTGGGCTGTGTCTCTGTGTCTGAGTGCAAATGCTCCAGCAGCCTGGATACGCAGCAAGTTTATGACACACAGCATGCATGAGGAGGCAGGTTAGCTAAATGGGTACTTCTTACCCATACTGCCTCTGGCTAAAAGTCAGCTGTTGGTTAGTGCAGGGGAGGAAGGCCTCCCCATTTCTATGATTCATGCCCATGTCAACAGTATACATTCGCTTTGGACTTCATCTGCTCTCCACAGGAAATATTCCTATTTGGTACCTGAACTCAGAGTCCAACACAGTGAGTGATGAGGTAGTTATCTAACAGAAAAGAGCCCTGAATTCAGTCCTTAGCACAGTAGTAGTAGTAGTAGTAGTAACAACAATAATTAATAATAATAATAATAATATCAACCCCCAAACATATAAAATAAAAGGAAAGATGTCAGGTCAAAGGTAAGACTGGGGATCCTTAAAAATCAGGGTCAATTAGTTTATAGGGTCAGGAAAATCAATTCCATATTTATACCAGACTATGAAATGTTTTAAGTTCTCACATCACATTTTTTAATCCAGTAATAATTTTCCAGCTTCTATCCTCATTACATGTTTCGGTGACCAAAGCCAACCATATTTATTATATCTCATTTCTGTAATTCCCAAAGCGAAATGTAACAGAAGACTTAAATTTGATACATTCCAGAGGGCTCTGTCCTCACTTTTACTTTGCATGTTATCTAAACAGTCCTTCTCAGGCCTTAGGAAGCCAACTCCATAGCACAGGTTTTTGATAGAGGAAGTACCAACCCCCCCCTTTCAAGACACCACTGAGTTTTAAAAGTTTTCTGGCCAGGGATAGATCATAAGATAAGGGAAAGTTTCCTTAGTTCATGATAGATAACTTCCCTCTAACTTCCCCTGAAGAAACTGGACTAGCGATAAGCACTTGGGCAGGTCCACCCTAGGGCAATGTTAAAGGCAGAGGAGAAGATTCCTGGGAATGACCTCTGTAGTGAAGAATGCTCCTGGTTCTTTGAAACTGTTGAGAAATAGACTATGCTTTGGTTTCATGTTATGTCTTTTAGATTTGAGATTGGGCCAAAAATCATTTCTTCCACACATCACATTTATTACTGCTTTCTACTCACGTGACTTCTCTGGGCTGTGCAAATATTAAATATTAATCTCCTATGATTTAAAATTGAGTGGATTTGTGGCTGTAACATTGTGGCATTGGAGAAAAGGCCAATGAACAATTTGCTTAACTCAAAGCCTATGCATGTATGGAGGAAAGATGCCCCCTTTACAAAGCCTTCAGTTAACATGGGCATGCCTGTCATTCTAGGAACTGAGTTCGGGCAACCACTAGGTGTCACTATACACAGGTCTTGGGGTTTGTAGATACCAAGGTACCAAGATACCAACATCACTTGTGTTCCTTGGTAAAGCTGTTCTTCCTGTCTAAGACACAGAGATAAATCACATTTAATTCCACCTTCTTCATCAGAAAAACATTTACTTTTTGTTTGTATCTCAAAGAAAACCCTTTATCCACTCCATTTCTCATGGGCGCTTTGCTGTCTCTTGATCTCACAAGAAAAGCTGTGAACTTGAGATAGGTTGAGACTCCTTTTTTTTTGGGTGGCGCAGGCTCAAATTTAGCATCCCTCAAGGTTATTTAGATGTCATTTAGATGGATGTGTTCCGTGGAGCTTCTTAACTGCTCATTAGCGTGAAATTGAGTCATGTGGATGCATCAAGTGAAAGTTATATTATCACTATGTCCCTTTGAAAGAGACAGTGTGGATCTAGGGTGTGTGGGTTTTACTAACACAGAAGAAGGAAAGAGAGGCAGGTTTTGGCTAACTCCAATGAATTCTCTGGGTGATGGGCAGGAGTTTATCGTGTATGAGATCATTCTAACTTCCAGTTACACACAAAGAGACAACAGAAGTAACTGGGCATTATCAGAAGAGGGGAATGTAGAGACAGTCAGTTTTTCAAGGTGGGCAGAGGAATGTTTTTATATATCCTCGATCAAGTTAATTTCTTCATAATCACCTACAGGTGATCCATTCCCTCTCATTTGACTTGGTTAACCAATATGAAGATAATTTGGGATATATTTCGTGAGATAGTTTACAACGTGCATAAGAAGGACAGAGTGATATTTGATGCATCCATCCTACACTGGCTCTATGATCACTATTCATACAAATTATCGCTCTGGGTCAGATATGGAAAGTGAAATGTTGAAGCTTAATGAACTTTATCACGCTCTGGTAAAGCCAAAAGGATGCAGAGGAAAGATTGAAACAGGTTAGCGCCTTCCTTCCTTGTAAGGAGATAGGTCATTTGAAAAAACCAGAGCAGGTTCTCAACAGGAGTTCACAAAGAGAGTCATGTTTCTAACTATTGTGCAGTCATTATAAAGTATACCTTAGCGCTATAATTACTTAACAGGAAAATTATCCCAGAAAGAGTAAAATATAAACTGTCAAGATGCAAAAGATTATATTGAATTATATAGGGATTTTTTGGTATTGTTGTTTGTTTGTTTGTTTGTTTGTTTTTGGTTTTTCGAGACAGGGTTTCTCTGTCTAGCCCTGGCTGTCCTGTAACTCACTTTGTAGACCAGGCTGGCCTCGAACTCAGAAATCCACCTACCTCTGCCTCCCAAGTGCTGGGATTAAAGGTGTGTGCCACCACGCCCGGCTCGATTTTTTGGTATTGTTATTGTTTTGTTTTGAGACAGGATAATACTGTGTTGTTCAAGCTGGTCTTGAAACCTGGACTCAAGCAAACATGAGCTTCACAATTCACACACACACACACACACACACACACACACACACACACACGCACACACACACAGTGTTTTCTCTACAAAGGTAGCCTTTTCTTCCTTTATATTTTGCTCATTTATATAACATCATTGATTAGAACAATGCCTGGCATGGTGGCCAGACCCAAAGGTAGTCGTTACTAATCTCCATATCCTGATAGTCACACCTTAGCAAAGTCTCCCCAGAACAGATAAGTCAGGATAGGACCTATGGTTGCTCCCAACCAATAGATTTCAACAAATATGTGGGGTGTCAATGTCATCATTAGATTTGATTAGGTCATATTAGGTAACACTCAGCATATTGGCATTAGAAATGTTCTTTGTAGGCCACGGTGATGATGATGGTGGTGGTGGTGGTGATGGTGATGGTGATAATGGAGTGATACATTGAGTGGGCTCTAGAAGTCTGGGTACTGTCGAGAACATAAGTTGGTCTGAAGCAGTAAGCCTGACATAGAGTCACAGGAAATTCATTGAGTTTGATCAGAACACCAAGTCAGGACAAGCTTGGGTCCTGAGTCACAGAAACACGACACCATGCATGTATGTCGATTTAAGCGACTGATTCTGTGCTACGTTGCCACCCAAAAGTAAAAAGCAAAAACAAAAACAAAAACAAAAAACAAATGCAAACAATCTCTCCCAAACCCTAATCAATTTCGCATATGCATATGTATGCTATAGGAAGTAATTATTTTATACAAGTGCTATCGTACATGTGTGGTACTTTTGTTTATTGTATTAGATTATAGTTTAAAAAATGTCCATGGCTGAGTCAAACTATTTGGTTCACAGTGCAGATGCCACCACTGATTGTGAAACACATTTGCACACTCATTTCTTTTTCCCTTCATTTCCTAAGACCACTTGTCTTAGTTTGGGTTTCTACTACTGTGATAAAATGCCACGAACAAATCAAGTTGAGGAGGGAAGAAGTTATTCTAACTTTTACTTAGGTCAGACACCATCACTGAGGGAAGTCAGGCCAGGAATTCAAGGCAGGAACCTGGAGGCTAGAACTGAAATAGAGGTCATGGAGGAAAACTGCCTGCTGCCTTCCTCCTATGGCTTTCTCAGCTGGCTTTCAGGACTGACCTACGGCCATATGCACAGGATTATCATCAGCCCCGTGGGCTAGGCTTTCTCACATCAGACCTTAATCGAGAAAAAGCCCAAAGCCTTCCTACAGTAATCTAGATGGAGGCCGTTGCTCAAATGAGGGTTCTCTTCCCTTTCTAGCTTGTGTCAAATTGACCAAGAATACAATCAGAATTCTGTGTGTATGTGTGTGAATGTCAATACATGCACATTTATATATGAATCTTTGTAAAGTGTTCAGTGGTAACTGTGGCCATGCGCAGAGTGAAAGGGAGGCAGGGCCACTGCCCAGGTTCTGTTTCATTGGGTGGCTTAAGCAATGTCTGTAGATAGAAGAAAAAAAGAGAAAGAAAACACTGGAGAGTTAATGCATCCATGAGTAATTAGTACTGTTGTTCTTGTGTGTTTGGGGGGACAAGGAAGAGGTAGTCTATGAAGACTGAATTAAGCAGTAGGGTCATGTCGGCCTGACCAATTTCTTTTTGGATTTTTTCCTCTAAAGCTTAAATTGCCCAGGTGTTGGAAAAGAAACTTGTAACCAGAATCTCTTCATCATTAAATATTGTTTTAATTGCTAGGTGTGCCAAATTTAAATAGCTATACCAAATATGTCTATCTAAATCACTTAAAATGTGGGCTTTTGGATGCAATTAGGTCTATGTAGATTTTTCAAGACAAAATCTATTGAAAAGTATACTTAAAAATAGCAATTTATCATTACCAGTTCATGGCTGACCTAAATATAAATGTCTTATCCTAAACAGAAGCAAGGAGTATATATTATAGCTCATGACAATTGTGTTAATGGAAAGGGTTGAGAGGTAGATTAATTGACAAAATGACACACAAACACACACATACACACACACACACACACACACACACACGTACGCATGCATGTACATACACACGCACACACGTATGCACGCCACGAACACTTTCAGAGATGTAGTTCCCTGTCATTCTTCTGCGTCTTGAAAATAGTGTCCAGCTTTGTCCTCCCACACATCAGCACTAGGTGCTAGCAGGGAAGGCTCGCCGTGAACTTTCAGCATCAACCAATTTGACCTTCCCCCTGTCACGCGGCTGTCTGAATTTCACCTTACTATCTTTAAGGATCAAAAATCTGCGGTATCCTGAAATACCTTTGGTCTATTCTCAGCCAGAAAATAGAAAGATCTAACTTTGCACTATTTAAGCAGAAACCTGCACCATTTGGTTCTTCCTATTAACCCCATCTCTGACTTTTTGGTGTGACAGAAAATAACGATGGCTTATTTCCAGCGAGCACTTGGAAGTCAAGGGGGTCGTCTCCTGGTTAAAGAAACCTTTCCATTTTCACAGATCTCCTGGGCTTGAAGTTCGCTCATTGTCTTGGTTATTCACTGCATCCTCATTATCTGATGAACTTCAAGGCATGGCACTCTCAACCAAGGGTAATAGCCAAGGAACGAACTGAATCCAAGAAGAAATCGTCTGTGAAGACACGGGGTCAGGAGAAGACAAATCAAAACCAAACAAGACAGATAACACCAGAAGGTTCAGGTGTGTGATTGAGTATAAGTTCATGCTGTTAAGTTCTTTTAGTACATACAGTTTTACGTCGAATTTGGTTGTGACAGACATGTGAGAGGTCCTAACTCACTTCATTTTAGAACAGGCAGCCAGGTTAGGCCTTAAGTTTCAGTTTCACAAAGATGTAGGCAACACTCCTCCGGGAGAGGCACAGGCAATGGGTTGTTAGTCAGTGAGGACCCTGATTTTGGCCTAGAGGAAGGAAGAGCCTGGGGTCAGATTCTGGGAAACCTGGCCAGCGAGATGATGAGCCCGTAATTATGAGTTCCTGGAATTCATTCTCTAAGGCCTGCCCAAAAAAGGTAAAACGAATACAGCAACCAATCAGAGCACGTACTAATGTAACTGCCACATGCCTTAGCCAATTAGGCTAGAGATTACCTAACCCTTCCTGTAGCCCTGCATAAATGGGGCTTGTGAGCTTCTCTCCCGGCTACCGTTTTTGTATGAATGGCTGCCCCTGAATGTCAGTTGTTTCTACAGAATAAATGATTTTTGCTTTTTTTTTTTTTTTTTAAAAATCATTTCATGCATTTACATCTCAAATGATATTCCCCTTCCTGGCTACCCCTACACAAACCCCCCATCCCACATCTGCTCTCCCCTCCCCCCCTTTGCCTCTATGAAGGTGCTGGGGCATCAAACTTCCACAGGTCTAAGGGCCTCCCCTCCATTAATGTCACCATTGATGTCATTGATGAGGCCATCCTCTGCTACATATGTATCTGGAATCATGGATCCCTCTTGCATTGAGGCGGGAACAGGATGATCTCGGGAGGGGAAGGGGAACCTGGGAGGGAGAGAGAAAGGGGAGAAAATAAGGGGGTGGTATCAGGTATTGGAGGGGACCAGAGAGAGGCACAGAGGATCAGAAAGTTGAATAAAAATATATAGCAGTGGAGGATGAGGAACTGGGGGGTAGTAGCCACTGGAGGGGCCCAGACACCAGGGAAATGAGAGATTCCAGAACCCAACGGGGATGACTTTAGCTGAAATGCGCAGTGAAGGGGAGATGGGACCTACAGAGACCACCTCCAATAGATAGACACAGCCCCCAGTTGAGGGGGTGGGACGATGCACCAATTTCAATTTTTTTAACCCAGAAATGTTCCTGTCCAAAGGAAAGACAAAAAAATGGAGCAAAGACCGAAAGGCCATCCAGAGACTGCTCTTGGCGCTTGCATTCTATTTGAGTCTAGAGTCTTCTGTTGGCGATTCTTGAATCCTCACATTTGTAGCTACAAAGATAATTTACATCCAGCACAAGTCAGGGACTGCTGCTGCCTCTGCGCCGAGTGGACTCCAAACGTCCTAGGGCCTCATCATAGTCTTGCTCGGGTTCTGGGTCTTCATTCGCCTCGCTGATTGCTCTCAAGTGTCTAGGATAAACTTGATGGATGCTGACAAGGACAGTCACCAGCAGGAAAAGCACAGCCCCTGTCGGACAGGATCTCCACAGGGCCTGCTGGTTTGTCAGTTTATACTCCCAGGAAAGGTACCAGCTCCGTTTCTTCCTAGGCTTCCAGCTATCCATACTGGAATAGGGAGTCACCCCTGTCCCAGCCAGTCCATGACTTCAAGAATCTGAGGGGAGGCTCAGGGGTCCCGGGCTCTGCTTGGGCGGCGCTAGAGCCCCCGCACAACTCTGCCCCTCGCACCGTGACTTCCACGGCCTCTGCCTCCTCCATCTGGCAAAGATCCACTCTTTTTACACCTTGTCCTCCCAAGCCAGGCTCAGAACCTATTTAGTGACTGTCCCGAGGGCCTTGGGAATAGGCCCAACCTGGGGCCTTTATTCCTCTCTGGACCAGGATGCTGCCCTGAGGGTGGGGCTGGCTCATACTTGGGAAAACTGCTATGCCCAGCTGATGGACAGGCCCGTTTGGGGTCCATGTGCTGACAGACTCACTCAGAGACCTTTAGACACTGGACCAGGCCTCCTCTTAGCCTTCTCTTTGTCCAGATTTCCAAAGCTGGATGAAGATGGCCATTTATTAAAATAGAAGAAAACCTCAAAAAAAAGAGATAATTTTTATATGTGTGTGTTTAGTCAGATGTGGGTAGGTACATTGCATTTAAAGGAGCTCTTGCCTGTGTGTGTGTGTGTGTGTGTGTGTGTGTGTATGTGTGTGTGTGAAGCTAGATACTAACACCCAGTGCTGTCTTCCATTGCTTTCTATGTTATATATTGAGGCAGAGTCTCTTACTTGAACCCAGCCCTCACCAGTTTGGCCAGTCTAGTCAGTTCCACTGGCCAAGGAGTCCTCCCGCCAGTACCTCAGTGCTAGCATCACAGTCAGCCTGGCAAGCCTGATGATACTGAAGATTCAACTCAGACCTCCACGCTCATGTGGTAAAGGCTTTACAAGCTGAGCCGCCTCACCCATCTCAAACAGGATCACTTCAAAGGAGAAACAGAAAGAGGGGAGAATGAAAAACGCTTATTTCATAAAGCAAACAAACAAAAAACCAACCACAGAACTCTCGGTGGTTGGTAGGGATGGAATCATTCATTACATTAAGGCGTCTCTGAAATCTAAAGTCACTTGAAGGACTAGACGCAAGCCAGGAGGACAGGAGAAACCCATTAATCTTTGCCTTGTATCTCTTGATTAGATTCTTGAAATAGGCTTGTCAGTCTCACTCTGGCGTCTCCTTACCTATTTCCCACACTAACGCTCTGGGGATCTTTTACATCTCTCCTGAAATTCCCTCAGTGGTTTTCCATGTTTCTTGGTGATGCTAGCATTGCCTCTGTAGTTTCTTTGTAGTGGGGCTCTTTTCTTTAGTCTCAACATGCACCTTTGGTCTCCATAGCAACACTGACTCGTGGCTGTTAGCATGACTATTGTCACCTTAGCAAGGGCATGCTTAACCACTGGCTAGTCTTAGGGAACAGCTCACCAAGACTGACCGTGAAACGTCTCACGGAGACTGGCTGTGGACACTTTCCCTTCCACACCCCAATACCGTGTTTCAAGGGTCTCCTCTTGCATGTCTGATGGATGCTTGCTGACCATTTCTCATAGAGCAGTTGGAAGTAGACTGGCTGAAGCTTTGCTTTCGTGGTGACAGACTCTTCGCTGTCAGCCCATTTAAAAGACTCATGTCTCACCTAGATCCCCGTTTCTGGTCCATAGATGGCACTTCCTTGGCAAGGAAGGCAGGTAAAACTTGGGTGACAAATTTTCCTTTTGCCTTTAAGCTCCCTCTTGGTCTCCCCCTCAGTCGCAGACCCCAGACCTTCCCCAGTCATGCTCTCTTTCACTTCCTTTGGCTTTCATTGTTCCTTCTTCTCTATCTCTGTCTGAGAAGATGTGGTGGTCAGGGGAGTGAATGCGAGACAAAATTATTTAATTACTCTAAGGACTGAAAGGGGAGATAAATAGAGTGATAAAGCTACATGCACCAGGCAACGTAACTGATTTGGAGATCAGAAAGAATGGGGCAGTAGTCAAAGCTAGAGTCCCATAGCCCAGGCAAGGCAGATAACAAAGAGAATAACAGAATACCAAACACAAGGCTAACAGAAATCAGAAGGTATTTTAGATCTCAAGCAAAGCTCATATTCATCTTCCAGTAGAAGAGGTAATTGCAGTTATAAGTTACTTTTGGATAGAAGCCAAAAGTTTTTTTCTATAATCACAATGCTGGTAATAATGTTCCATATTATTTAAGAACTTTTGAACATCGGCTATTGCATAAAGATGACATTATCATACTAAGTTCTCATAACTATGCAGCAGGTGGTATTTTATGTCCTTTACACCCAAAGAACTTGTAGTTCAAAACAGTGGCTCACCCAAGGTGACGCACTGGTAAGTCATAGGGAAGAGTTTAAGTTCAGATCACAAGGGACCTGAGAGTTGGTCCTCTCAGGTAGAGTGATGATTACAATACATCAGGTACTTGATCGTTTTCAGGATATTTGTCACTGAGTTTGCACAAAGGGGATTCTACACTTGTGAGGTCGAGGGTGTGAAGAGCAAACATGGCCATCCCCTTCTACGTGAAATGAAAAAGTTTTGAGGAGCGGTGAGACTGGCCCAAGGTCAGTGAATCAGAACTGAGAAGCAGGCCTGGCCATTCTACACAATAAATCTCCCCCACTGATTAGAAGTAGAACTAACTCAGCCGACAGAAGGAAGGACAAAGAAATAAGCATAGATGGAACCAGTCTCAGTACTTATTGATGGTTTAGACACCATGCTGGCATTGGAAGGGAGACTAGTAAAAGATATTAAAATCTATATAACTTGATTTGATTGACTCTGATATTACTTAATCATATATATTTCCAGATGCTTCATTACATTATCTTGACCAACTTATTTTCTGTGCTGGAACACCTCTGTGGTCATCACAGTCACTGAGCTCTACTCACGTGCCCACAAGAGCCTGCCTGGTACCCGCACTGATAGCAGGTCACACTTTTATCTTCTACTTACCAGTGTTGATGAGATTTAGGTACATGAGCAGTTCAATTAATTTCTACGCATGGCTGGGATTGATGAACACATGGAAACTGAGTGTGGGTGGGAGTATGGGAAATGGAAAGGTTGGAGTTGAAGAAACAACCCTGGGGCTTAGAAAACAATCAGCTCACTAACCATGAGTTAGACCAAGGGAAGAAGCAGAGGAGCAGAGATGAGCACAGATAACAAGGTCTTGTGGGCTATGAATGCTGATCAGTTTGTGGTTCCACTTCTCTTCAGATGCCTCCTGTATTTTTGCAAGGTAACAGGTAATACTAGGTTTAGCCTTTGGCATTCCCAAGAGTCCTCAGAGCAGCTGCCATTGCAGCTGAAGGTTGGAGGATGCTTCGTCTCCTTCCTCATTTATATGTTGAAATCTAACTTTCTATATTTAGATATCAGACTTTGGGGGGGGGTTGAGCTCCGAAGCCTCATGAACGAGATGATTATTTTTATGAAAGGGACATAGAGGTTAGAATAAGGACAGAGTCATAGCAGCATTTATAAGAAAGTGGGTCCTGATGGTCACAGCATCTGTTGGAGGCACCAATCTTTGACTTCATAACCTCCAGAAGTTACCAGATCTATTTTATAAATTGTAAGCAATCCAGCCTATGGTATTTTGTTATAGCAACTTCAATAGACGAAGGCAGTGGAGAACTGAGGAATTAAAAGAGCTGGTACAAAGACTTGTGTAAGGGGGAAGGCCATTGCACAAGTAGAAAAAGCTGGGCAGGTAAATGGTTAGATCAGGACAAGACTCACTTATGTGATAAGCTTTGTTCATCTCCAATGAGTGTGAATATAACCCAAACCAACCAGGCACGATTTGTACTCCTTCTCTGTATTTCTTTCTTGAATTACTGTTAGAATTGGGTTTTATAATGGCTTCTACTTAGCTTTCCCCCTGTTACTATTATGATATATCTAAATATAAAGGGCCAAGTATAGGGGTAGTGCTAGAGCTATCATTTACGAAGTGATGTATAGCCTAGAAAGTACTTTATAGTGGCTGTGATTTATGGAGTACCTACTGTGCACAGGTGGCCTGTCGGAACGTTGTATATAATAGCTGATTCCCACAGCCATACCTGGAGGAAAGCATTTTATCATCAATTTACAGATCAGAAAACTGAGGCTCGGTGAGCTTAAATGGCCCAGTTATGAATATTCAAGCTGCAGGGTTTGGACCATGCTTTGAGGTTGTACTTGGCATTCTTCCTGCCATATAATGATAGGTTCCTTCTTCCTTCATTTCCCTCCATTCATCCATACAAATGGGAAGTAATCACTTCCATAAAAATATACATGATTAGGTCAAAGTAATGTCAAGTAAAGTATTCAGAAATAATTGAGAACTATAAAATAGAGGTATGGACTGACTTAATGAAGTCAAGTGTGAAAAGGATCAGATCAATCCCATCCAATTTCTCTGGCAGAGATGAGAAATGAGGCTATCATCAATTTTAATTTAATTTAATTACTTGAGATATTTAACAAACATGCATGAAATGCTTGTCTGTTTCATGCCACTTATTGTGTTGGACATTTGGGATACAAAGTTGATAATATATGGGTATAATTTCTACTCTTAATGGGCTTGCAAACCAGAAGGGAAACAAATTTATAAACAATTCCAATATGCCATTTAAAGGTACTGTGGGAGATATGTGACATACCGGTTTCAATAGGAACCCAAGGAAAATGTTTATAAAATTATTCATTTTTTGTTCTCTGTGTGCGTGCGTGCGTGCATGTGCACATACCCGTATATATGAAAGGCACTGAAAGTATTGAAACTGAGGCAGTAATTGGGCTGGAATATAAATGGTGAGCAGGAATTTGCTAGGTGTTTTTCGGATCATGAAAGTGATTACTATTTATTCTCTTTGTTTCCAAAATTCATAGTGTTTGGAATTTTGTGTATCAGAACCCCTTCAATATATAAATCAATTTTTAAAATTTTACAAGGAAGGAAGATAGACTTAGAAAAGGGCAATGCACAGCCCTGGGAGGTGCTCAGTTCTAACCTGCTACTATGAATCTTTGCATACTTAGTTCTTCCTTACACAGGGGGGTGTGTAGTATGGTTACACTCACACTATGGAATATTTCCTCTTGCTGTTAGAAGACAGGACATAGTATACATTGTACTAATACATTCTTTGATATTAGCAGTCATTATGTCTCTGGTTATAGTTATTGTTTCCATATCATGAACATTATTTCACGAGTGTCTCAGCATGAAGCAATGCAAAGATACCCCGTTACTCAAGTGTTTGTTGTTACTTTCTTGCATATCCTAAGCATCACTTAAAGGACAACTTGTTATTCACTGTCCTTTAAGACGTCAAGGATATATAAGCTGTGTGAAGTTGGAATTCTTAAATTCTCCAGTTGTCCGGATAAGAGGGAGGGTATAATTATTAAATGTGATTGCGTTTAATTTATGAATACAGAATTAGTGAGTAAAGAACTTATAAAATGTGCTTGCTCATTTGTTGAACACATCACAGGGCAGATTATTAAATGCATATAGATTCCTAAATGACAAGATGTTTCCCCAATGTGAAGGTTTATATGTGTTCTGACTAACATTGTCTCAGTGTAAAATATTCTCTGAAAAAAAAATTTTTTTTTTTGGTGCTGGGGTTGAACTCAGAGCCTTAAGGGAAGTGTTTTTGAGTTTTTATTTTTACCTCTTAATTAATTATTTAAAAATGATTAACTAATTAATTTTTTGGTGCCAGGAATTGAACCCAAGGTATGGAACATACAGAAGAGGAAATTTACCAGCCAGTCTCTGAGTCATATCATGAAAGTTATTTATATACATAAGGTCTTAGAAAAATATCAAGTCCAAAGGTGAAGCCACAATGATACTGAGTGTGAACAGCCTCTTGTAAACTCAGCCTCGGATTGGAACACCAAAACGTTGCCAGGGAAAGGGAATGCCTCTGATATGGGACCATTCAAGGAATAAAACTGCTCATGTGCAGGGGGAAGACCGGAGGATACTTCGTAGATCACGAGATTTTTTGTGAAGAAATGATCATTATCAAGAGTCCCATGTCATTAGGGCAGTGTGCCAAAGGGGAAAGCAGTAAACACTGGGTATTTTTGTTTTAGTGTATTTTATTTCATTTCCCAAGGTATTCACATCGACAAGGAGTGGCTTTTATAGTACTATTGACTTAATCTCTATCCACCTGGGCTAACACTGTCAGTGGATAACATTGGATTTTTTTTTTCTTTTTTTTTTTATCGCTAGCCTGGATAATGCAATTACAAACATTATCAGGCTTGCCGACTGCACCAAGATAGAAGGACTTAACACCTCATAGCTCACACACAAAGCCCACAGCATAATCTTTTGAGTTAAGAAGTCTGAGAGCAGTTTCAAATCCCGTCTAATGACCTAGCAATCTTCAGCTTATCATTAAAGGGAGAAGTACAAAGGTACGCCTTCCCCGGGACTTGTTGAGTTGTAAGAATTACCTACACGATGTGTTACGACTCAATACCCCTGCATTATCCAACACAGGATGAGGCGATAAAACAAAGAACAGACATCCAGACTGTAGGAGGTCTTTTTCTGTTTGGATAGATCTATAAAAATATCTTCACCACTGTGTGTTTTTTTTTTTTTTTTTTTTTTTCAATACTATTTTTTTTTCTTCTTTAGGATAAGGCCTCACTAGGTATCCCAGGCTTGTCTCAGATTCATGATCCCCCTGCCTCAGTCCCCTGATTACTAGACTTAAATATGTGCCACCACACACCCAACATTTTGTTTTAATTAGTGATTATGTATTTTGTTATTTGGGTTATGATATTCATAAGCATGGGATCTACGATGGGGATGGTAGTGGTTGTCTAGAAAGTTGTTGGGTTTATTGCCTGGTATGGATAACTGAACAGCCCAGAAAGATGGAAGGCTGAGACTCTGAGGGAAAAAAAAAAACAAAACCAAAAAAAAAAAAAAAAAAAAACATCGCAGCTCTATATGTTCAGAAAGGGAGAAGTCCAAGGCTGGAAGTATAAATGCTGCCATGAGTAGGTTATAGAGTTCCTGGTCCTCCCCTTCTCCCTACTGTTCCTCTTCAGATACCCACTCTGGTGCCTTCCAAGGCTTGTTTCTCCTCATAGTGTTATCTGGGAATATTAAACAGCCATTTCAGAGAGTTTATGAGGCCGGGGACAACATAGGTTATATTGTTATAAAAAAACACAAACACAAAAACAAAAACAAAACCTTTGATATCTTGCTAGCCTATTTGTTATCCAGCTTTAGTTAAGAAAGCCAAGGGACATTTTAATTATACCTAATTGTCTTCTAAATTTCTAGTCAAAAAGAAGTTCTGGATGGGAAATTTCATGAACAACAGCAAATGCATTCTGAATTTGGCTCGTATATATGCTGAAAGAAATTAAAAAAAAAAAATCACAGCCCTGGCCTCATATTTAAAGAGCATATAAATTCTAAATATAAATATCTGTCCAAGTGGGAAGCTCCAGCATGGCCAAGGGTTGTATCTTTTATTTATTTTTGAAAAATAAATTTAAATATTTTCTATTTGTTTTCTTTTTAAATGTATACATGACTGACTTTCCTAGTCCTAGAAGGTGTTATGGAGGTTGCTGGGGTGTGGAGGGAGTCCTCAGTAGTCTTCTTTCCCTGTGAACCCTGTGAGCAACTAATAATGATTGGCATGATGACACACGTCCATGGAACAGTAGGGCATGAATACACAGGAGTAACCAAGTACTTCCTTATTGGATTTAAGGCTCCACTCTGCCTGGTCCTTAAAACTGGCCAAGAACCCATAGTTGGGCAGCTCTGAGCCACATAGGTAAAACGACCACTATTATTCTGCTAGAGGACACAGTATAAAATTACACTTTAGAGTCATATCTCTGCATCCATAGATTAAAACTCATTGGAGGGTTTTGTGGCTTCGTTTTGTTTCATCACTGAATGGTGGGTAAGGCAGTGACTCCGAGGTGGTCGGCGTGGAGAGCATCAGTGACATGGTGTTCAGCCTCAGATGGGACATCTATATTAGCTCTTTCTCACAATTCAGAGGTTAGCACGGGAGAGGGTGCCAAGAAGGTTGGGAAGGCCGGTGGTCATGGAAGTCTAGACACAGTGTCTTCTAGACATGTCAAAGTACCACATCTATGAAATCACAGCAGCTGTACCTGCAGAAGACCAGCACAAAATCAGACCAGTCGATAGTCTATCATGGGATGGGAAAGGGCCCTATGAATCCACTTCCCAGTTGAGAAGCTGTTGAACAGCCGATGACTTCTGACAGAGTAAGAGTCACTTGTCTTTAAGTTGCGGCATCTGATAGGTTGACCGCAGTCTAGTGGATGGCTCCGTGAGAACAGGGGTAACAAAAATGGGACTTAATGGGTTATTTAAAAAGAATAGGTCACAAAGTTGGAAAGAAGTAAGGAGGTGGGCATGGATCTGGAAGGAGTTGGGAGGGGGACTGGGAGAGGAATATGGCCAATCATAGTATATGACACTTTCAAAGAATTAGTAAAATTATTGTATTTGGGAACATTCATTTTTGTTATTTTATAAAATCATATCTACATGTGAGTATAACTGCGTGGGGGCCTATGGACATATGTGCAATGTCTTCAAGGTCCAGAAGGCAGTGCCAGATTCCCTGGAGGTAGAGCTACAGGTTGTTGTGAGCCACCTGGTTCCCCCCCAAAGAGCAGTACTCTGAGCTACTTCTCAAGCCCCACGATCTGCATCTTACCTGGTTCTGTATCCTCTGTAACTTTTCCAGTTCTGACATAGAGCAGGTATGCAGGAAATATTTGTTGAACAATGTTTATCCGACTTTATAACCCTCACAGGGAGAGCAGAGTACATGCATGTAAATCGAATGTTCAAATAAAATAATTATTTTCATAGGAAAAGGAGAAATGAAAAAGTGAGTGAATATTTTTAGCCAATTGCATATGGCAAGATTTCTAAATTTTCAAAAAGATTTTAATCTCTCTCTTCTTTGTTCTAACAGCTGACATTGAATCAATTATAACTTACATATTTTTTTTGTCACTTGTTTAACCTTCTTGTCTTGACCTTTCTCTCCCGCCTCCCTCCTTCTCTCCCTCTTTTTCTTTCTCTTTCTGAGAGTGCTAAGTCTACACATCACAAGTACACAAAGACAGTGACTGATCACCGAATTGTAAAAACTCAGAAGTCATGAGCTGTCACTAAATGGTAGAAAAGCAAGAAGCCAGAGGCGCAAAAGTACCATCTGAGAGAAAGAGCTCAATCTTTACTGTCAATGTTCTCTCTTTGTTTGTAGGAGTCTGGTGTGACCTGCACAACCAGAAAGCATTAGGGGCACGCTTACTTTATTACTGTGGAGTGATAAGGGTCTTGGTGCCATGGTGGTAACTTAGTCGAAGGTCCCTCTGATTTTTTTGCTGAGATTCTCCTATGGCGAACCTCCCTGTCAATTATCATTCATCTGTCGACACACACATCTGTCTTGACAGCGAGCGTGTGAGACAGGCTGACACAGAGCAGAGCTGACTTTATTTGTAAGAGCTATGGCTTTGTGCAGACTTCTCCCGAGGCCATAGCAGGGCAGTGCCACGTGTTGCAGTTTTGATTGCTCTTGAAAACCTCCCAGTAATCTCTGACTTCCACAAGTGGTGTGCAAAAACGGTTCTGATTTTAGCCTTCATATGTCAGTGGTTGCCCTCCCTGAACTCGGTTCCTTTATTGTTCCAGCAGTAGAGCTCCAAGACTGGGTTACAATTTCGAATAGTCCATGCTACAGAATGCCAGCCATGTTTACGTCCTGAGATATTCCCTGGAGATGTGTCCTGAGGGTCAGGAACTAGAGTATTCTGGAGGTCCAGCTGGACCAAAGGCTCTGCTTCCCTTCATTCTTGCTCCTGCGTGTCCCCTTTCATGGTGTCACCGTTGCAGACTTGGGGCTGGAAAGTGCTTGAAAAGCCAGAGGCTTAACAGAGATGACCTAGAATTTGTTAACACTACAATGCTATGTTAAATTTACACTACTTGCTGATCATGCTTATATTTTTATTTAATTTTTTCCCTTTATTTTAACTTCAGGAATGTCTGCCTGCTTATATGTCTGTGAGCCATGTGCCCCCAGAACCTGCAGAGGCCAGCGAAGGATGTTGGGTCCCCTGAGAGTGGAATTACAGACAGTTGTGATCTGTCTGTCATATGAGTGCTAAGAATTGAAACCCAGACCTCAAGCAGAGCAGCCACTGTTCTTCACTGCTGAGCCATCTCTCCAGCGCCCATGTTTATTTTATTAGTCTGTTTTCCTGTTTCCATGTAGTTTGAGAGCTATGCCACAGTAGGCTTTATGTCACCGTGTTCATATTTCAATAAATAGTAACCAACCGTCTACCAAGCGTCAGTCACAATAGAAGAAAAGGAATCACTTCTTCCGTCTTCATTTATTTTATTGTTATTCACCCAGTCGAGGGATATTTATTAGCTATCTACTTCATGCCATCTATGGCTGCTGTGATGTGGATACTGTAGAGCTCAACAGTAGACAGCTTTTCTTGCTGCAATATTCTGGAAGGGGGGGTGGTGAACAATAAAAAATAAATACACAGCATGCCATGTGGTGAGACGCGCTACAGAGAAAAATACTGCATTTTTCGCACAAAAATGGAATAACTGTATTTTCCATTCTACTGGGGAAGCAGTGCTATGTTTCCGGTCTCTGGGGTAAGTCATGCCCTACATGCACTGTAAGAGTCGTGGCCAGTGAGTCTCGGCTCTGTTTGCACCAAAAGAAGTGTTTGCGGTTGATCTGAAATTAAAATTTAACAAGGTGTTCTGTGTGCAAGCTGGCAACTGTAGTACCCCAACTGAACCCAGCTGTAACTATTAACTCTTCTATAAACTGTCATGTTACCCTCCCCTTTTGTCTGCTGAGACATCCTGGTTCCCTGTAACCTCAAAGTTACGCTGCAAGAAATTTAATCATCTCTCTTCAACGGAGGCACATCAGACTCAAACCTCCTGCTCTGTTCCCTCTCCCCCTCCCCGACATGGAGCGGAGACCTGCCGCCCAGTAGGCGTGGCTGCATTCATTTTAATGATGCTAAGGACATTTGTACAGACTTTGAGATGAGAACATTTGGTAAATGGACACGTTCATAGGGGCGCAGCCATTTAGCTGAGAAAATTACCTGCTGCCTAAAATGTGTGTTTTATAGGATACGGACTAGGGTTCTACTTCTCTCATCCGTCTCTAAGATCTTTCTCCATTGCTCTATAGGCTTGTACTTACCACTGGGGATGAGCAATGCAGATGATTGCTGACAAAAAATAAATAAATAAAAATAGAAACAAAAACAAACAACCCCCCCAAAACCAAAAACAAACAACAACAAAAAAACAAGCAAAACAAAACAAAACAAAACAAAATACCACTTCAACATAAGAAGATAACCTGGTGCTTTGCGATGACTCTCAGTCCCCGAGGTAGTATCTCTGAGGACTTGTGGGGTCTGGAGTGGTTGAGATTACAGAAGTCACTTAGCCCAGACTTCCCCAGCTTGCCAGGTGAAGTTTGCTCTTATTGTCTTTGGAGCATTATTTAGCAGCCATTAAGAGCCCGAATGCTTCTAATAACACGAATCAGTTGACCGTCCCTTTGTTCTCTATGGCTCTCAGCTCCTTACCTCATCACCGGTGTAGTTTTTGTCTTCTTAGCGTGTGAAAGAGCGTTTGAAGTAACACACAGGGAAGGCTGGATCCGGCTTCCATCCCAGATCCTTGGGCCAATGTTCCTGGGGGCCTTCAACTGTACCTATTACTGTTCCCTCCACACCACAGCCATTTGACAGACAATACCATCATCTGATGGCTTTCATACAGTTCTTTCATGCTGTAAGTGGATAGATGCATTTGCATGTGCGTGTGTGTACATGGTGTGTGTACATATGTGTACATGTGTGTATGTGTGTGTCCGTGTTCATTGTTTCATATCTTGGGGGCCTAATGGAGAGAGCAGAATTATGGTCCAAATTTATTTTGCTATCGTGTAGAAGTCTTCAATGTAATGTGACTGTTTTGTAAACCAAATCAAATTCCTGGAAGCAATGACTCTTTTATTAGGGAACTCTTACTAACCAAGCAGCATTTGGGGGTAGGTTGGGACTTACTTATTTTCACTGTAAATGTAGAGAATCTCTTTCTAAGTCTGCCACACTGGACTGTAAGATATATATTTATGACAGAAAACTTGGCAAGTCCTACCAAGCTTGCCCCTACCCCAGTTAGGTCAGTTTTTCTGCAGAGCTCTGAATATATTCTGTGGGAAGAGGGTTAATGTGGGATTAGCCCTTTGGTGGTAATAGGTGGCAGTCATTACACTCAGGGAAGAGTCACTTCATCAGCACAGCTGAGCACTCCCTTGAAACTCAAAATGGGGTCTTCGAGAATGCGCTAAGATCCGAGATGGGGAGACTTCAGTCGCAGTCAGTCATGGGGAGACTTCAGTCGCAGACAGTCAGGTCACGAAGGTTCCAGGCACAGCAAATAGCAAGAGCTACTGGACAGAGCTCTAGAATGGAGCAGATGCTAAATGTGTGGGAGGGAATGCCCCAACGCCAGCCAGCTCCAAAGCAGATGGAGGCCTTTGACGAGGAGGAGCAGGGATAGTGCCTGATACAGAGGCAGAAAGGTGGTCTCATCTTTGCAGAAGGAGCTGACTTTGCTATTGCTTTGGAGGATAGTTTATTTCACCCTCTTTCTCCCCCCAACAGGGACTTGACACATCTGCTCAGCTACCAGGAACAGTAGCAAGTGCGGACACCTGCTGGTCCTGCTAATTACCTAACAGCTCCCGGGATGAGGCCATTGGTTTAACACCTGGGCAAAGGTAGCTGACTCTGTTCGAACTAGACAATGTTGGCTTTGCCGTTATTGCGGGTGCCCGGGTCATTAATCAGAGAAATAGTGCTTTGTAGCAGGGAAGCAGGGCTGCAGAGAATCTTTTACCTTTGATTAGCAGGGGTTTGCTGCTGAGAGAACACAAACAGATTTCTTGAGCTTTCCTATAGCAGAATACATTGCCATCTCGGAGATGCCTGGTGCGAACTCATTTGTATTTAGGTCAAATTTGTTGCCTGAAACATTAATGAAAGGTACGCGCGCCAGGTTGACTACTCTGTAAATGACTCCTGCCTCTACATGATTGGATGGTGCAGCCGCCGCCGCCGCCGCTTGTTTTAAAGGTAGGTATTTTGCTAATGTGAGCAGTGTCAGGGCTGTCAAAAGACTCCTGAAGAACCCTGCTTAACAGCTTCTCTTTCCTTTTATTATGCCTTGACGCCTCCCCAGTGCGTTTCTAACTTACTCTTGGAGTGGCAACATTCTCTGAGTGTCACCATGTGCCCTTGTGCCAGGCGCCTTGGCAAGAGCTTGGCAAGTCAGCCAGGAAGCTAAGGTTTCTCACCTTCCCACCCCCATCGAATTGACAGATGAGGAAACTGAGGCACAGACTGCTTAAGAGATTGGGGTGGCTTGCTTCACTTCACTCGTCCTGGCCTTCCTGCCCAGTTTGATTCTTTCGTGGCCAGCAGCCTGGGCTTATCTCCTGGTGTTCATTTCTGAATGGGCTATTTTGACTTCCATCACATTCTGGCTTGCTGTCCCACTCTGAGTTCTTCTCCTAGTCAGCTGATTTCCGATGGGTGCCTCCTCTACCATCTTGTGACCATGGGTTAGGTGTGTGACCTGGGCTTTCTGGAAAGAGAGCTATGAGTTTTCCTGAGCCAAATAGTTTCTTCCAGCATGTACAGGGGGGAATCACAGCAAGGTCAGATTTGGTTTTAAAGGTTAAATAAATTCATTTGCTACTCTGTCTCTGCACACGTACTCCGTTAGGATAATATCACATGCTCTGCTATAAATCTCCATCCTTTTCTATCTGTCTGCACTGCAGATAGTTAAAGGATTTTTGTAGCTGTTCTAACGTAATGAAAAATGTGGAAGTCTGTGTCCTCCGCTCACGAGCCTGAAGATAATTTCCAGTTGCTCGATGATGTAATAGGAAGTGTATGCCACCCATGCACATGGCTAGAAAGCGGTGCCCACCACTGGCCTCTTACCACAGCGAACCTTTCTCTATCTCTGCTGCCGACTTAACCCCAAAGAGAGCACACTTGTTTCTTAGCTGCCATTTGTAGAGATAATGGGAGTCAAGATTTCCTTAGAGCACACGCTGATCACTAAACTTCTGAACCTTTAAGAAACATTGTGACAACACCGTCTTAGGAAATATTGGGGGTTTATAAACCTTTTTGTGTACTGTGACTGGAGAGATTTAGAATCAAAGTGAGGGAAATTGAGTAGGGCTTCCCTAGTGTGGGCTCAGACCACCTGCATCAGATTTACGTGGGGTTTCCATCAGCAGATCAGTTTGATGAGCTCCAAGCAAGCAAGCTATTGAGCCAGGATGATTGTTTGGAATGCCAAGCGTTGGACGTTCAGAAAGTTTTCAGGCCATCTCCTCCTACTTCACTAATATTGAAAGCTACTGGAATTAAAGTAAATTCCAATTTAAATTGAAACACAAAATCTTTATGTTTGTTTGTTAGTTTTGGTCCTAGAACTCACTCTTAGATCAGGCTGGCCTTGAACTTACAGAGATCCACCTGCTTCTGCCTCCCAAATGCTGGGATGAAAGACTTGTGCCACCACTGCCTGGCCTGCTTTTTGTTCTTATAGACTTGAGTTATAGTTCTGTTATTATGTTAGTATTATGATCTTGGGCAAAATGCTCAACTGCTCGCTGTTCGGGTTCCCTCATCTGTGAAGAGTAAATAGCATGCTGAGAAGGAAAACCGACTGGTAAATCCAGCTTGCACAACTCTTACTTCTACCTATGTGTCACTAGTGTGAAATGGCCTCTCCTGACACCCACAGAACCAAATGTTTCCTAAGGAATTACTTCATTTGTTGCATTAATTAAGTGTTTGAGGGGATGACTCGAAGCTAGGAGAGAGGCCAGTGGAATGGAAGGCTGAGTCACCCGGGAAAGCCACAGTCATCTGTGGCTTGAGGAAGTGCTTTCTTTCAGAGCTGTGCTTCCTCATCCTCAGACACCACCGCACATTCCTGGAGTGTTTCTTACAGATACAGATTCAGAGACTTTCGAACCATGTCTGCGTAATGGGCCTGTGGGGTGGAGAAGCAGAATCACTTCATGTATGAGCTTCCAAGCTGGGTTGTAAAAAGCGCAATTGCGGGGGAACCATAGCCCAGCAAATGTAAAGGGTTTATCTCTCTGCTTTCAGATCACATGTCTCTTCTTTTCCAAACCAAATGCTGGATTCAGGGATCATGACTTTGGAGGTGACAAGAAGAGTAGTAGTAGAAAATTGCGATACTTACAGGTGACAATGACCAAGTCAGGCAATTCTAAACATTATTTACTAGTTGTATTGGTATTACACTAGCTTTATGTGTACTAGCATCATCGCAGGGCTGGGTTGAGAACCAGAACGTTATAAATTAGGAAAACACTCACTTAGCTATACCCGAGATTGTGTTTCAAATTTAAGTCCATTGACTCCTTAACCTTCAAAGCAATACTCGACACTACTCATAATGTTATAATTATCTATGTTTTATAGAGGAAACCCCCGCCCCTGTCACCTAGCTATTAAAGCACACTGTGAGCCCGTGACATCAAGCAGGAAACTATACCATATCTCTCCACTGAATCAGAGATGATTGCAAAAGGGAGCCGGGTTGCAACAGCATTTGTCATTTGGCATTCCTGGAGAGGTTTTTACCTAGCAGGGAGGAAGAGGGTAGGGTTTAGGAAGCTGATGCAGGGGAATGAGAGATCTAGGGAGATTCCATACGCATTCTAGGAGACTCTCCTCACACTTAGCTTCCACTTGGTTGTGGCGGGTCTGGAGCAGTGGCTCCGCTTTCTATTTTTTCCAGTCTTCTGTGCATTGTAGACTCAGGACAGACTCTACTTTTGGTCTCCATATATGGCCGTGGGCTCAGAAAAGCTACTCCTCGAGGCTTAGCATAATACTTCTGTTGGGAAATCGGGAGGTTTCCTGCTTGGAAGTCTGCAGGGCTCATGTGTCATGTTCCGGGACGTGGCTGCTGCCGTTGCCGCTGCTAGCTCTGCTCTTCCTTCTTCCACCCCGCCCCCTTTCTTTTCCTCCCCTAGGACAAAGACTTCATGATTTCTTTTCCTACTAATAGCATTGTTCTTTTTTGTTGTTGTTGTTTGTTTTTTTGTTTTTTTGTTTTTGTTTTTCAAGACAGGGTTTCTCTGTGTAGCCCTGGCTGTCCTGGAACTCACTTTGTAGACCAGGCTGGCCTCAAAATCAGAAATCCGCCTGCCTCTGCCTCCTGAGTGCTGGGATTAAAGGTGTGCGCCACCACCGCCCGGCATAGCATTGTTCTTAACAGTATCAGGAGATGTCTTTGACATTGACTCTGATGATGTTGATGAGATTGAGTCATGAAATGACCGAGTCTCAGACTTAGCTACCAATTACCTTTAAGTATTTGACTGCCATGTCTGCCATTCCCTAAAGAAGTGCCCTGTTATAACACACAGGCCAGTTTCGCTGTGAAGACAATGGCATTTGGGCCTTACCAACCTTCACATGCTCCTAGAATGTCTCTTCAGAAAGACTACATCGTTCTGTCTTTCCAAACACTAATACTTCTAGTAAAAAGGTAGTATAGTATCTCTAAGGGTTTCCCCCCCTAGTTACATAGTCTTATTTCCAGGCACTCCAACAAAGCTAATTAGAACCCCCAGTCTTTATTTTATTTTGTGTCTGAGGAATGGGGTCCTGCTAAGTATTTGTGTTATTATTCCAAAACCCTTGTCTGAGAAACAGATGTGCGAAGAACATGCAATCAAAAGTGAGATAAAATGATTGCCGCTGAGAGTCAATATTTATTTTCACACATTAGGGCCCTTTCTGAAGTGGCTTCCCGTAATAACTCAGCAATGATGAAAGTCAAATAATGCGTGTATCTGCTGTTTCTGCTCAAAGATGTTATTGCTAACCTGCCATTAGGAGGGGTGTACAGTTTGAATATTTTTCCATTAGTGCTGATGGATTTGGGCAATGCCAGTGGTAGGCTCTTGCCTGACCAAACTGGTAATCAGTAGCAGGCATCTGCAGAAGAGATAGCCAAGATTTTCTGGCATTTTCCTGTTGTCAAGGAATTGGGCCAGGTTTCCACTGCTCAGGGGGCATGAGCTACTCTTTCCCAGTACCACCAGTACAGTGGTTTGTGTATGGCACAACGTTAGTGACAACATGGTATAGCCACAGAGGGGAGATAGCAGTGACCTGGCAGGTTCAATAAATGTCAAGGGCAGAGTATTTTTGTTTGAATGCTTTCTTATCAAGGCAGTTAATGTGCTGTGTTCTTCTATTTCATGTGCTAAAGACCAAATACGGCAGCAGATGATACAGAGGCTAGATAATTAGTTCTTTGTTTATATTTCAAACGGACCAGCTAATTTTTTGTTTGCTTGGCTCAACAGATTGTGTTTTGTTTGCAAGCCATCAAGTTATTAATAAATGAGACAGTCTGAGTCTTATAAACATTTCACATATCTCACAACTTATTTAATGTTTTAATATGAAGAATATGCTTTGGGTGAGACACACAGTTTCACCGAGGTCCTGCTACTTATGGGTAGACACAGTCTAGCAAGCATGCAGAAGGGCAGGGAATCGAGGCTCTGTAGCTGCCTGTAATTCCGCTCCCGGCTTTGCCATTTAGTTTGGCAAAGCTGCTTGGAACCCCTGTGCCTCTGTGTCCTAATTTTTGACAGTTAAGGCGACATGTATGCTTGGTGGCCACGGTGGGTTGCTAGGTCTACTGGATCAGAGCTCATAGGTGTTTTTGAGCCACCAATTAGGTGCAGAGAACAAACTCGGTTCCTCAACAAACCCTGTGAACATCAAGAAACGCTGGTGCACTAGCATCGTGTCTACAGACAATGATAACTGAACTGTACATTTGAAATGAATTTTATCATAGTAAATGATTTGTATTTCATGTATGTTTAATTTTTTGAGGGGGGGGGCAGTCAGTCTTGCACTTTATTGTCGTTGTCATCTCAGGCCTTGACTGCGTACTTGCGCAGTGGGTATACCCGCTCTTTTAGCTGCTTTGTCTTCTGCTTCTCCTCGTGTTTGGTGAGCCGGCGGTACATGGCTGTAGTCTTCTTGGGTCGCAGGTCCAGGGGCTCGTATTTCTTGCCCTTGTAGAATTTCCTGAGGTTTTCTTTTGGAGTCTGGTTAATGACAGTGAGGACTCGGGCAATGGATCTGCAAACGACTCCCATCTTGGAAAGCTTGGACGCTGCACCGCCTGTCACTTTGGCAACACGAAGCTGGGACAATTCCACCTTCAGATTGTCCAGTTGTTTCAACAGCTTGTCCTTCTTGCCGCACAGGTCCTGAGCCTTAATCTTGGCCATTTCGCCGTTGTTCACGGCTGAGGCCTCCTGGTTCGAGAGCATATGTTTAATTTGATTTACATGAAGTGTGCAAACACAAAATATTTCATGGTGCCATTAGTGTTTATAAGTAGTTCTGCGTACTAATTAAAATACAGTGATATTTTTGATATATTGATAGTTTTATAATTGATATAGTAAGTAAAATATGTTCAATATTAATTAAAATATATTGATATTGAACTTGATAGATTTATTTTAAATTATGTGTTTGTGTTTGTGCACACACAGGCATGCACAGCTACTCACAGAGTCTAAAAGAGGGTCTTAGACTCCTTGGAGCTGGAACTGTGAACCATCAGACATGGGTATTGGCAACTGAACTTGAGTCTTCTGCAAAAGCAGTATGCTGAGCCATTTTCCCAGCCCCTATTTGTAGATTTTTAAATAAGTTTTACTAATTTTACCAATTCTAATTTCTTTCCCTGTAATAAAACCATCACCATTTTAACCTATTAGGGCTGCTGAAACACTTGCTAATGTAAGGTGCATGCACTCAACAATTTAACTTTGCTTTACAGTTTCTTCTAGTAAGCGTTGCAGGTTTGGCCTGAAGGCTTTAGTTGCCTCCTGTCTTACCTCCTCGGTTGTACATATATTTATTATCTGTTGCATTCTTCATGAGTGGAGATGAATAGAGGATGAATCTGTCTACAATGAGAAGCCTTGGTCAGTAAAATATTGGATCTACCAAACTCAGTGGTCCAGTTTGATTTTTGTAGCCTCTGACTATAGCAGGGGGAAGTCTTCATATAAGAAAGGTTGAATGGAGGGGCCACCAGGTCTTGGTATGTATCTCATGATTGTGAGGTAGTATGGTTATAGTTAGTATAGAGAAGCATGCCCTGCCCATTAGGCTTCAAAATCTTATATTCACAAAACCGCCATGATTCTTTTTTTTCTGTACAACTTGGCTTATGGTATTGGTTTTTTAATTTGTTTGCGTCGTTTATTTCATTATATGGTTTTGCCTGTTGCTTCTCCTGATCTGCTTTCTTAAAACAACCAGGAAATAAACTTCCCTTCCATAAATCCATATTTCTATGCATGTATCTTCCACCACAAAGGGTCATCATATTATGACATTATTGATAAATCCAGGGGGTTTTATAATCTCTTCCTTGTAATTCATAGCTTTGAGGGGAGACGAGAGTCGGAGTAGAAGAGAGGTGGGTAAGGGAAGATGAGATTGTGTCACAGTAATATTAGTAGACCCTTCAAGGGGTTAAAATGTACTATTGCTAACTATTGGTTCTGCCAGTTTTCTTCAGCCTGGCCCCCAGTTTCTATGACTAAAGGGACCACAGACTCAGTAGGTAGAAGCAGAAGAAAGGGTGGGTGAGGAGCACCTGAGGAGTGGCATGTCTTCCCGGTATCTGATATGCTCTCCTCTGTTGCTTAAGGAACTTGACAGTATCTTTGAGGCTGTAGTCTTAATAACTGCCTTGATATTACTAATTGGAATGAGCATTCACCCCTAGCTGAGTCTGTGACCATGGTCACAGGGCAGCTTTCACTTTGATGATCCTTGTTTCCATTAAGAATTCTGTGCGAGCTATCAGGATTCTCATAAACCATCTCTGGAAAAGTGAAAACACACCTTCTCTGGCTCAGTCCTTCTGTGAAGTGCTTTTGATAAAACAGATTCTCATGTTACATTTTATGGCATGCATCTGAGACATCTCTACATCCACAAAGGCCCATTTCTGTTCCTCTTCATGGTGACATGTCTTGTCTTTTGTGTCTTTAGTTGGTAACATCATCTCTTGACTATTTCTGAAAAACAGTATTGTTCTAGTTTATTCTAGAGAAAAAAAAACTTAATCAGAGACAATTTGGAAAAGAAAGAATTCAAATTCATTTTGAATTCTCAGGTCACCATCCATCACTGAAGGAAGTCAGGGCAGGAATTTAAAGTCAGGAACAGAACAGTGCTTACTGGCTTGCTTCCTCTGGCTTGCTCAGCTACTGTTTTTATATAGGAGTCCAGAGCCTCTAATTAGCATAGCACTGCCCACATCAATCAGCCATCAAAAAATGCCCCACAGATAAGAACATTTTCCAGTCTGATGGAGGCAGTTCTCAGCCAAGATTCCATCTTCTCAGAGTCTAGGGTTTGTGTCAAGTTAACAAAAGCTAATTAAGACAAGTAGTTAGATTTGTATGTTTACCTTTTTTACAAACTTGCATACTATCAAGCACATACAACAAATGATGCATGTATATCCTGTGATCTTCTTGAGTAAGTCTCCTATCGTTTCCTTTATTTAAGTCTTGCCTCAAGAATTCAAGACAGAAATTCTTCTACTCATAGTAAGAGATGCCAAAAAGCAGAAAGATCCCATGATATCATGGAAGTTAAGCATGTGATGGATGGTAGGTGACATTTTTTTTTTTTTTTGAGTCAGGGTTTCTCTGTGTAGTAGCCCTGGCTGTCCTGGAACTCATTTTGTAGACCAGGCTGGCCTCGAACTCAGAAATTCACCTGCCTCTGCCTCCCAGGTGCTGGGATTAAAGGCGTTCATCATCACCACCAAGCCTGGTAGGTGACATTCTAATCAAGCTCGGCTCCAAAGTACATGCTCGCTTTCTGGGTTTGGGTGGATTTGTTGCCTGTTGAGTGCTGGACTGCACAGCTGCACACTTGTCTTTCTGAATAACATTATGCCTCTCACACTCTCCCTCAGTTTCAACATCACTCAGCCTTACACAGGTCAGTCTTTTGTTTCCTGCGTTTCAAATATAGCATCAAAACATTTTCAACCCAGTGCCAGGCACTGTAGGGGACACAAAAATAAGTGACCTGGAGATTTTAACCCTAAGAGATTCGATTTTAATAGTGAAGGAGTGAATTGAGTGATCTGGATTCAAATCTACACTATAAAACAATAAAAGTCTATTGTTGAGAGAAACTCATGGTAGGAATTTCCAGAAAGGAACAGATAACCCTGGAAGCTTCTCCCAAGCAGATCTTGATTGATATTGGTTTGTTTGTTGTGGCGCTCACAGCATGTAGGGAGCAGAGGAAAGGCTAATGACCACATCTGAATAGCTTGATGTCACTGCTACTTTGTGCCAACAGCTCATTTTTGGTGAGAAGTGATAATCAATGGGAGGAGGAGTCAGGCAGTAACAGAACACACAGAGACTTTTTAATTCTGCTGACATCTTGTCTGCGCTGTGACAAGGGAGAGGGCGCGAGACAAAGGGTTGGGACAAAACATACATTTTTTTTAAATTTAATCTGACAACTAACAATTCATCCATGCTAAATACATCAATCTATGAGGTTGGGGTGTACAATGAAGAATCCAGTGAAAATGGGCTGCCTATAAAACAATTATTCCCAATTCATTGTACTATATGAGAGAGGAAAGAAGTTAGTTTCAAAGATAACATTCACAGATAAGATAAAATGTAAAGATTATTAGGTATTTCTCTAATTATTAGATACTTCTAGATGCTAATATAAACATTGATATGGAAGATGACTCCCCATAGGTGACCTGAGAGCAAGAGAGATCATGTGGCGATATAAATTATCTTCATACTTATGTAGACCTTAGTGTTAGGGATATTTGTGGAAGATACGTATTCATGGTCCTGTTAAGCCTCAGTGTCACTTCATAGGTTTCAGGCAGAAGCACACACCATCTACAGTAGGGAACAGTATTTCACTTGAAAGACAGATCCCATGTCCTGTGATAACCTAACAGAAGATGCTATGCTATAGGTTCAAACTGCTCATCTTAAGGCAGGTACTGTCAAACTGTTCATCTTAATGTAGATGCTGTCAAACTCATCAAATTGTGTCCTTCATCAATCCATTATTACAGGGCAGCCGTAGATTTGTTATTGACCTTGTACAGGTATACAGACTATAGGAAAGTTTCCTAGATAGACATCCAGATTCCCATATCACCACCACAATTCCACAGTTGCACTAACACATCTCTTCATGTGTACCCAGGTCTCATGGGAAGGCTTTTCCACAATCTGATAACAACAATAATAATAATAATAATAATAATAATAATAATAATAATAAATAAGCTTAGCTCATGGTTGGGTTGGCTTGGATGTTTGTGGATGTCAACATTGACTTTGTTGCTCTCTAGTCCCATTCTAAGGTGATGCATAAAGACACCTGATGAGGAAAACTTTGATGTTTTACAAAAATACCTACTTTGACTGGAAAGAAAAAAATACCAACGTAGGAGTAGATATGAGCTCATGGGCAATGCCAAAATGGTTTAAGCTGCCTGTTCATGAACTCGTATGGTTAGCATATGAGTGACAGAGATACTTTGGCAAGAGGCTTATGCATGAGCTAGAGGACTTGGTAGGTTTGTAAAAGTATTTATATCATGTGGTCATAAAAGCTGTGTCTTTCTCTGTGGATAAAAGATTGATGTTACCTATGGTGTGATCTGAATGTACAGTTGAATGAATTTCCTAATCTATTGGATGCTGAGGATGATTGTGCCAAGTTTAAGCCCAAGGCATTGGGCACAGCAACTAGGAAAACACTTCTATGAATTGAGATGTGGTAGAGTAGATTCTTGCATGAACACAAGTCCACTTTGAGAAATGTTGGTGCGAGGTAGCTTATACATTTAGAGGCTAAATATGAACTTGAAAGGTGAAAGTGAAGTTGAGAAGAGAAGAGTTTAAAGCAGAGTGGCAGAATCATAACTGTGTTATAAAAAATGAGGTAATAGAAATGATCAAAGAAGTCCTTCTGGCAGCTGACTGGGCCAGCACAAAGATTAACCCGCTTACCTACATTGCTCATGAACAAAAAGAATGGACCGAAATGTGAGAATGGTAAGTCCTATGCCAATTTTACACTTTAGATTCTAGGTAGAAATTTCAGAGTGTGAAATGTTCAGAGCTAACAAGTCAAAGCCACTCTCTAGAAATTTCTACTACTCACCTATTTCTCTTATTTCTCTCTGAGAAACACAAAAGAGTTCAACCTCCATGTCTTTTTTTTTTTTTTTTTGTCTTTTGGGGTATGAGTTCACTGCCATTTCTATGCTGAAACACTTTATTTGTGATGCAAACCCCACCAGCATCTCCTTCTCTGTTGGAGTAAGCATGGGAATATGTAGAGAGGTTGCTACTGGATGGAAGAAGTCAGTCCCCGGGCTACCTCTGAGGACATGTGGCACTGCAGCTTTTGTTTGGACATGCAGAAGGCTTGGAGTGTGCTATGCAGTCTACAGAGTCCCTTGCTCTTACTGTTTGTCATTGCAGTTAAATGTCACTTCTCCCAACAAGCTTTTGGCAGCAGACTGAATTGTGAGGACTTCATGGAAACAAGAACTTGGTTTTCTTTCTCTTTCTCTTTCTCTTTCTCTTTCTCTTTTTCTTTCTCTTTCTCTTTCTCTTTCTCTTTCTCTTTCTCTTTCTCTTTCTCTTTCTTTTCTTCTCTCTCTCTCTCTCTCTCTCTCTCTCTCTCTCTCTCTTTTCCTCTTGGGGTAAGGTTGTGATAAGAAGAATATAAGAAAGCCAGACTTTGTTCACAATAAAACATCTCATTTTCACAGTTTGTTGTTTGTGACGATATCTTTTCTACAATGTTTTGTGACCATAAAAAGATAAAGAGCTGTAAGAATATATGCTCTGGTAGGATGTGAAGGAAGGGGGTGCCTCAGCGGGCCCATGTTGAGGTATCCCTTCCCCCTGAAAGACCAGCCACACAAGGGGTATAGTTTAGAGTAGAGTTTATTCAGGGCATGGGGAAGGGAGTTAAGAGGGTAGCAGAGGCAGAGAAACGCAGAGAGAAGGAAAGAGAAGAGATGTAGAGGCCAGCCATGGCCATGTAGAGAGGCTAGGGAAGGGAATGAGGAGAGAGGGGAGCAAGGTGGCAAGAGGTAAGGGAGAGTCAAGAAAGCAAGTGAGTAAGAGAGGGAGGAGGGGCCAAGCAGGCCTTTTATTCTGAGCCATGCTGACCTGGCTGTTACAGGTAACTGTGGTGAGGAGCATACCTGGCTGCTGCCAGGATCTGGGGGATGGAATTTAGACAGAATACCAACACAATGAGTATGGAATTCTTAAAATAATTTTATTGATACTAGGTCTCACTATACATTATAGGCTGCCTGGAATTCACTTATTTAGCCTAGGTGGGTCCTAGATTTGTGATCTTTTGCCTCAGTCTCCCAAGCATCAGGGTTACAGGCACATGTGCTAATGCAACTGGCTTTTAAGTGTCATTTTTTATTTATTTATTTTTTGTTTTGTTTTGTTTTTAATTTTCACTTTTATATGTTTTTAAATTTTTATTCATTTTTATGTGTATGGGGATTTTGTCTGCATGTGTGTCTGTGCACTGTATGTGCGCAGTACCTACACAGGCCAGGGGAGGGAACTGGATCATTTGCATTCCCATGAGCAATGAATGAAAATTTGTATGGTCCTATATACTCATCAGCATTTGATGGGTTAGCCCTTTGGATTTGGGTCATTTCCTATGTGTTTATGTATACCTTGTTTTAAATGCATCTCAGATGGCATAATGTATACTTTGAATGATCTGTTCCTTCTCTAGTTTCCCATCTGCATGTCTTCATTAATGAGGTGTCTAGTCACATCTCTTATTGATTTTTTAATTGAGTTGTTTGTTGGTGATGGATTTTTATGAGTGCTTCATATATTCTAGTATGCAGTCCTTTATGAATATGTCCTTTGAAGGTATTTTTTTTTGGTCAGGTTGTCATCTTCCTTTTCCCTCCTCTGACATTGCCTTTTGCAGAGCACAGGTTTTAATTTTAAGAAGGTAGCATATCCATGATTTCTTTTATGGATTATGCTTCTGGTGTAAGCCTAGAGAAGTCATCACTATACTCTTAGGTCTAAGATTTTACTTGGGTTTCCCTCTGGGAGTTTTATAGCTTTGTGGTTTTTATTAGGTGCACGTGATCCATTTGAGTTAATATTTTGTGAACAGTCTGTTTCATATGAGTTAATATTTTGTGAACTGTCTGTTTAGCTTCATTTTTTTTGTTGACTTATCTACTTTTCTTTTATGCAGCTATAGAGAACCATGAGATTTATGTGTTGATATAAGTCTATAATTATTTTCAAGTAGCCTTTAACAAACAGTTTTAATCAGCCAGGTGATTGGAAGCCCCCCCCCCTCCTTTCTAAGTTGCTTAAAGACACCACTCTTTAGAGAGTGAATGTTTGCTTACTAGGCAATTAAACAACAGATGGTTAATGGGGTTCCCAGTGTACTTAACTAGCATTCAGTAGTGATAATAATGGATTTACATTTTTAATGATTGTCAGTTAGATTTATAACATAATAGAACAACTCTCTGTCAGTCCTTTTGCCCTTGGTATGTGAGGCATGAGAATAAACATTTGTGAGTGTTTGTTAGAAGGCAAACTTGATGATGCCTTGTTTGGGCTATGTGGTGTCTTATGGTCATTTGTCATCTGTCTTTCTGAAATACTCTGGAGGAATGTACCCCTAAAGTTTAAATTAAGTTACAGTCACATATGCGACATTTTGTCATAGTTCCAAGCTTATGGTTGGTGACTATTGATTCATGTTGAACTCATACCAATGCTCTGCAGAATCATCAAAATAAGTAATAACACCAATAAAATATTGGTGTTATTAAAAATTAAAATTGACTTAAATTTTAAATTTAAATTAAAACTTGACTTAACATATTTTTAATTAAAAAGAAATAGGCACTAATCTCAAGAATAAATCTTAGCATTATAGAGAGTGAGAGCTAATTTAATGCATCCATTTGGTTGGTTCATGAGTTGCACAGATACTTGGTGAAACATTATTTTTGTTGTTTCTTTGAGAGTGGTTTTATGCAAGAACAACAATTACCGCTGTAGATTGAGTGAAGTTAGTTGTCTCCCTATCATGGGTGGGTGTCATCTTAACAGTTTTGGGACTGACTAGAAGGCCAAACATCTACAAATCGAAAGGCAATTCTTCCTATTTGTTGACTTCAAGTGGGATTTCAACAAAGACAGAATCTCTGTATCCCTCACTGGCTTCCAGCTTACTTTGTAACCAAGGATAAGCTTTTCTCCAGAGTTCTAGAATGATACCAGAGTACCACCACACCCAGAGTTGTGTGGCACTGGTAAGCAAACACAGTGCCTCACGCACACTAAGCCAGCATTCTGCTGAATGACCTACATCCCCATATATCTGAGTTGTCATCTCCCTGCTCCCGACAGCACTAGTATTTGTCTTCTTGCTTCTCAGGCATTCAGAGTCAGACTAGAGCCAGAACATCAGCTTCTGTGGGTCTCTATCTTGTCAACCCACTATGCAGACCTTGGGCCTTGTCTGTCACGTGGACAATCCCCTATAATAAATCATTAAAGGACATTTATCCAGTCTTGGTCTTCAGAGGACCCTGACATAGCTTTCATATTTTCATCCCAAGAGTAACATTCTACTTTTGGAAATCTACAAAATTGGCCAATGGATAATTAAAGCTCATTGCCAAGCAACTACAAAAACCCCCATGTATTCACCTTTGAACAATAACATTTTCATTATAGGAACAATGGCAAAAAACTTAGGAAGCTAATGAAAAAACATAAAAATGCAAATTACTCTCAGCTAATTGGTTGTGTCTCCAAACACACTCTAAATTATTAATTAGTAAGAGGGTTAGTATTTCTCTTTAAGTATAAGATAGGGAAATGGTGACTCGCCCTTCCACTACCATGTGTAGTATTAAAATGAGAATGTTTCATTTTTTTCCTTTAGTGTAATTGTATTCAAATTTTGTAGAGGGGAGAAAGCCAAAGAATTCAAATTTCTTTTGAAGTTCTAAACTCTTTACATTGAATACTTAATTACATGTTGGATTTCAAATTTCTATACACAATTTAAGAAGTAAACTAAAGACACGCATATTAGACTGTAAATTTCAAGGGATGAACATTATGCTTTCTGCTTTACCTACTGAGGCATTTACAAAAGGCTTTATTCAATTTAAGAGCACTTCATTTTGAGAAGATTTAGAGGAGACACTGAGAGAAAGGTCTAGCCATTTCTCACATAACCCTCCTCCTCGGCTCACTATCTTCCTTTTTATCAGTATTGCCACCAGACTGGGTAGTTATTTGAAAATGCATCATTACCACACAGACACCACAGTTTACATTAGGGCTCATTCTTGGTGATGTATGGAGTTGGGCAAATGTGAAAAGGCATCGTAGCGTCATAGAGAGTGGTGGCAGGTCCGAAAAGTCCCCTTACTGCACAGATTCTATTTCCTAACTTTCAGCAACCAGTCATCCGTCTTATTACTGTCTTTATTATAATTCCAGGCATTTTCAACATCAGGCACAGAGCAATTTAAAACAAAGTGCTTACCAAGGAAGCTGACAATTTTCCGCTTGACATATCAGTGGTGAGAAGTTACCCTACTCCATCTTGACACAGTCAATCCTTCTCTTTGAAATGCCTCCTCTTTATAGCTTATCAATTATTTTCTTTTTTTCCACTGGGTATCATTTCCCAATTTTCTGCTCTTTTGCCCCTCTCTCCTGCAGTAAGGCTTCTGGGCTTGTTACTCCATTTTGGCAATTCTGTTTAATGCCATGGTTTTAATGTTACCGAGATGTTAGACTTTAGGATTTATTTTTTTTTAAGCTTGCTCTTTTCTCCCAAGTTTTGGAGGTATATCTCCAAATTGTTTTGGTTTTACTGAAGAATAACGATAGATACATTTATAGATGTATCTTATTTTCCATACCTAGCTCCTGCTAATTCCACATCACTCTGTTTTTAATGAGGTCAACTTCTTTAGATTATATATTTAAGTATAAGCATTCAATATTTGTCTTCTTGTACCTGGCATTTCATTTAGTAGAGAGGGATGCAACTCCATCTCTTGTTATCACTGGCAGGGTTTCCTTATTGTTTGAAATTAATGTGCCACATAGTCCTCTCCATCCATCCATCCGTCCGTCCGTCCGTCCGTCCATCCATCCATCCATCCATCCATCCATCCATCCATCCATCCATCCGTCCATCCATTTATTCATGGATAGAAATAAATTTCTTTTAAAAAGACATTAGAATACTTGCACTGTTCCAAAAAGTTACTGCATACCTTGAGAATGGGTCTTAGCCCAGACTGCCTCACCTTGCTGTGTATCAAAGGGTGACTTCTGCCTCCATCTGTCAAGTCCTGGGATCACAGCTGTGCATCTCCACACCTGGTTTACGTAATGTTAGAGTCTGAACACAAGACTTCAAGCATGGCAGATAAGCACTTTACCTGTCTATAACCTATCCACATCTCCAGCCTACCTCAAGTCTCTTCAGTCAATGTTCATGTGCACACATGCTCACACATACACACATACACTCACACATGCAAACATGCACATATGCACATACACACTCATACACACACAGACTTACATATTCATCCACATACTTACACAAACACACACACACACACACACACACACACACATCCACACATATACACACTCACACATACACATGTGCACACAACTCCCTTACCAGAAATGAGAACACTGCCTGGATCATCTGGTTTGAGAAGCTTCCATGATATTTTTGCAACACCATATGAGTTCTTATTGCCACTGGCAAAAATTTCCTTTCACATGGCTTTCACCCTTTTAAGTTTTCTATTTTGTCATATATATTTAACTATGAGTCAATGCAATAGAATTTTAGTAACAACATGAAATAAGATGAATAATTCTGAAGTTTTATGTTAAGTAAGAAGACTGCATATATATTTTTACATTCTACACACTGACTTGACATTCGTGTGTGTGTGTGTGTGTGTGTGTGTGTGTGTGTGTGTGCGTGCATCAACATGGACTAAAGAGGCTTGAAGTAAGCTGTAGATATAGATGGGTTGTTAGAGTACTTAACTACAGTGCTCGAAGTCTTGTGTTCAGACAGTGGCATTACATAAACCAGGAGTGCTAGTGCACACTTCTGGTTCCGGCACTTGGTGGATGAAGGGTAGAGGATCAGAAATCATCCTTTGATACATAGAAAGTCTGGGCTAAGTGAGACTCAAGTATCAAGGTATGGGGTAACTTTTTGGAATATTGCAAGTATTCTTGATCCCTTAAAAACTTTGTTTATGTGTGTGTGCATGTGGAGATCAGAGGACAAGTTGCTAAAGTCGGTTCTCTCCTGTCATTGTATGAGTTTCGGGACATCTAATTTGAGTCATCCAGCTTCATAGAAAGTGCCTGTCTTTACTGAGCCATTACCCTGGTTCAATATTCCAAATCTTAATTATGGGGGGCAGGGGAGGGGAATGGTGTTTCACAGCATATACCTAGTAAAGCTCTTTGGGCTGTATTTTTAAACTGGGTGTGCAAATTATTCTTCAATAAAATTGAATTTAAGACCTCATATAACTTCTCATTACAACTAGGTAAGTTCACAATACTTCTCCATCAGTCATATTGGTCTCTGTCTCTCAACATGGCTAAAATCATCCTTCCTTTTGTATATTTACAGTAACACTTCTGTTTTCCTTTAAAAATATGTGTATGGCTGTTTTGTCTGCATGCATGTCTATGCAGCATACAGTGCATGTGGAAGCCAGAAGAAGGTGCCATATACCTTAGGATTGAAATTATAGCCATTGTGAGCAGCCATATGGATACTGGGAATTGAATCTTGGTGCTCTGGAAGAGCAGCGAGTGCTCTTAACTGCTGAGCTATCTTTCCAGTCCCCCAACTTCAGTTTGCCAGGAAATTTCTTCTCTAGACATTTGAAAGGGTAAACTACATGTTATCCCATCTTCCAGAGAGACCTCCACTCTGAGAAAGGTTTTGGTTCTTCTCCTTCAGGCAACCTCTCTCCCATTTCCTCCTTGCATGCCCTTAGCATTACCTGAGTCGTCTCATCGGTGTTATATGCTTCCTCTTTTTTTTTTCCTCTCTGGCCCTCAGCTGTGAGAAGAGGACAGTGATGGAAATAGAAGCTGTCAAGCGAGTCACTGCTGAATCTTTTGAGCCTGGCGTACTTTATGTCTTGAATGGGTAAAAACACAGAGAGCGGATGATTGGCTGGGAGTAATAGAGCCCTCAATCATATTTGTAAAGCACTGGTACCCTGTGGTTAACTGAAGCATCATGGTGTAAAGAATGTGGGCCGGTGATCCTAACAGAGCACATAGGTAAAGCATGAACACCCATTGGCAGGTACTTAAAGGCCCTTCCATGTGAGTAATACTCAACTTTATGTGGAAGTCACTTATTTTGAAGGCGATGCCCCATCAGTCACTTTCATCCAATGCTTCAAACATGCTCAAATGAACAATTCTCAGAGAAAAGCTTTCTGACTTCTAAGCCTACAGAAAACTTATGGAAAGTTTGGAAATTATTTTAGTTTTTTTTTTTTTGTATATGTGAAAAATTCATTATTCGTGTGGGTGTGTGGTTTCTGCGTTTGTACGTGTTTATGTGGGTGTGCATATGTATGTGGTCAAGTGTACGTGAACGTATGTGCATCACTGGAGACTGGAGATGGATATCAGGTCTTTGCTTCTGTCATGTGTCACCTTATGCTTTAGAGCAGGACCTATTGCTGGACCTGGAGTCCACTCATTCAGTGAGACTATCTGGATATCAAGCCTCAGGCTTTTCCCTGTCTCTGTCTCTTAAGGGCCAGCATTACAGGAACATACTACTACACTTGGCTTTTTAGGTGGGTCTTAGGGATTGAGCTCATCAGGTCCTCACGCACACCCAGCAAGCCATTTCCCCAGGATTTTGTTTAAAAAGAGTTAATAGTATTTTTTGATTCTTTGATAGATTTCAGAGATTATGAAGCCAGGTAGTTTCCCTAACAAATCATGTCAGATATTAAAAAAAAAACCCACATGTTATTTTTGTAAATAGGTATATTAAAAACAACTACAACAAAAAAACCTCTTATCAACCTCACCTTTAGAGACATAATAAAGTATAACTCTTAACCTATAAGTAACCAGGCAGAAAACAGTCACACTATTGGCCCATATCTGGTAGTCAGTTAGAGTACTACTTATTAAAATTTATACAAATGAAGTGTGGATATTGTCTTTGGGTTGTGCTGGGGTGACGCTTGCTAACCATATGTTCCACCTCTGTGCCATACCCCTAACCCTGAACATGTGTTTTTATGAGTAAACAAATTCAATCCCATAGTACCTATGAGACTATAACTGAACAACACTTAAGATAATAAGTTAGCTTAATAACTAACCACAGAAAACTCTGCTTTATGATAGCTGGAGTTTAGTATTGATTCTAAGGCCTTACATTATTTATTTTTCAATTTGTTCTTGCAGAGTATTGCTAGGCCAACCAATTCTCCATGAGAGGGGCCTCTTCCTGGGTTCCAGGGCTATGCCTCATTGAGTCTGAGCAATTCATAGAGGCACAATTACTCTCTTATGGAAGCAACGTCGGGTGGGAAGCAGGCGGAGGTCAATGTGGGTGGGCATTGCTTCAGTGATGTTGTTTGTCATGTGTATTTCAGACCCTATGGCTCCTTACTCTCCTCCACAGTAAATAACACAGTCCTGGTATGATTGGGTGTGCTCACAGTTCCAGCCTGTGTGGAGGGTAACGTATGACTTGTCCTTGAGTCCAGGAACTGGGGCTGACCTAGCCAACTAACAAAGAAGACAACTTCTCCCAGATTCTAGAAGAAGTTAATAACATATCCTTAGTGGCAGCACCTATTAAAGATTTCCGTCCTTACTGAAGCGTCACCAGCTCAGGAGACACAGCTGTGTTTCTGCAATATCATTTGCCAAATGATGGTATCGCTAATGAGATGGTTGACCATCCTAATCTTGCTGCTAAAGATACAGCTCAATAGAAGAGTGCTTGCCTGGCTCGCATGCACAAGGTTCCAGGTTCAATCCTCAGTACCTAAAACAACTCATCCAATCTCCAATTTTTAAAACAATTCATATTATGCTATTTGCTATCATGTCTGGAGTTCAGTTTTGGTTTCATTTGAAGAAAACAATTTCATATTTCACTTAATAACTGATGTGGTCATTTTATATTTAGTCGATGCATATATTCCTTCTGTTTACTTCTTCTTCTCTAAGATAGCATGCGTGTTATGTACGTTATGTAGGTTGGAATGCCTACCCACACACACCGTTAAAGGACAGTTTAGCGATGCCAATGCTCATTACGCTTGCATCTTGAGGTTGTAAGTGTAGTACTTTTGTAACCCTTCAAGCAAGGATGTCTGTCTCTCTTCCTAGAATCTTACAGTTGTTAAGATGAAGGTAGAAAGAAGCAATTGTCCTAGTTAGGTTTTTTTTTTTTTTTTTTTTTTTTTGTATTGCTACGATGAAACACCATGGCCAAGGAAGTTGAGGAGGAAAAGATTTACTTGGCTTACACACCCACATTGTAGCCCATCATTGAAGGAAGTCATGGCAGGAACTCAAACAGGGCAGGAACCTGGATGCAAGAGTAGATGCACAGGCCAAGGAAGATGCTTAATGGCTTGTTCCTCATGGCTTGTACACTTACTTTTTTATAGAACCCAAGACCAGCAGCCCAGGGATGCTACCACCCATAACGGGCTAAGCCTGCCCACATCAATCACTAACTAAGAACATACAGCTTACAGCTTGATTTTACAGAGGTATTTTCTCAGTTGAGGTTCCCTCCTTTCATTCACCTCTCGTTTGTGTCAAGTTGTCATAAAACTAAGCCAGCACAGTAATGGAAAATCTCTTTGCTGTGGTACTGTGGGCAGACACTGTCTTGTGAAGCCTCCTCTCCGGCGACTTGCTCATTGTGCGTCATGACTTTGAGTTTAGGAGTTTTTCTAGCTCTGGATTTATGAAGGAAACTATAAACATTCTTTGGAAGTCACTGAAGTGACACTGCAGAATGAGAACCAGAAAAGCTCGAGCAACAAGAGGGAAGGGAACACAAGAAAGACAGGAGCTGCTCACTCAATTACAACCTGATGGCCGCCAGGGCACACACATGCGCATCAACTCCAGATTGGCTGCTCCTGATGGGCAGAAGGGCTAGTTTTGAGTGCCTGGAATCAACAGTTAAGAAAAGCACAAAAGCCAGGATCTGAGACAAATGTACTTCATGACAACACTTCTACTTCAGGATGCCACAGAGAATTCACAGATGCCTTCCACTATTTTCTTTTTTTGTTGTTGGGCTTTATTTTGCTGACCTCAATCTTGTCCTGAACTCTGTTTTATGCGTTACTCTCTCCTCCTTATCCAGTGTCCATATTGGCTTCTACCAGTATAAAATCCAGATTATAAGTATTTGGGAAAAAGATGTGTCTCACCATGCTTTCCTTACATGATTTGCCAGCTTCTAGGAAATTGCCAGGGATGTCTCTGGAAATTTTGGATTTCAATCCCAGATCTATTTCCAAGCCACAATCTTTGCTGACATTTACTTCTTTGTGGTCAGTGCTGTGTCTACCCAAGCCTGGGGAGAATTCTCTTTTGTTTTCTTTTGAGGAGACAGACGCTGCTAGGTAGGGTCAGGGCTGAAAACTGATAGTTGTCACTAGACGGTCTTGGGAAATCCATTTAAAATCGTTGTCTGGGTTTCCGCTGCCATTGCCTGGATGCTCGACTTATTTTATGCCCACCGTGTATGCTGCACAATGGATGCTGGGTATAAAAAGTGCATGCCATCCAAACTAGTGGGCTGCAATTTTATAAGTAAGTGCTTTTATGACTAAGTAGTTCTACATTTCTTTCACATTGATGACTATCAAAACTTACTAAAATAATGAATATTAAAGATATCATTTGAATAATCAAAATGAAATGGAAGCTACCACGACGAACTCTACTTTACTTTTCTAGATGTCACCTCTTCTAAAAGATATTTTGCATAGTTTTCACTAGTTGTTTTGCTAATTATAATTCGATTAATGAATTGCTCAGACAGTCTGTTAGCTTCTGTACTATGTATGATCTGGAAAGTAACACATGTAAAATGGGTAATGATACCGGCCGTGGTGGTCCACCTGTAATTCCGGCACTTGGGAGGCAAAGGGAGGTGCTACAAGATGATTTCTAGGCCTGCCTGGTCTACACGGTGAGTTCTAGACCAGCCTCATCAACATGGTGAGCTCTAGGCCATTCTGGTCCACATGGTGAGTTCTAGGCCAGTCAGTGATACAAGTGAGACCCAGTCTCAAAAAAAGTGGTTTCTCTACTCAAGGAATTTACTGTCTAACTAAGATATACATATAAGATACATACACATATAAGAGTAAATGTATTTATGCATATAAAACAATTAAATAAGATGTTTACATCAAGATAAGGTATGTAGGCACTAAGTCAATAGGAAGTTAGGTAAACATAATATTTGAACAGCTTCAGCACCCCAGCCATTTTTCTAAACCTTTCATTTCAGCCATGAAGCCTTGACTCAGCTTAGAAAAAAAAATATCCTCAACAAAACAATTTTAAACCTATGGCTCTTTTTAGTATCCACTATTATTGCTTCCCACTTGATGTAATAAAGGGCAGTGCGCCCTTTATCCTTGTCTCCTTCCCGACCTACCACAACACTTTCCCCCTGCACTCTCTGACTTCTTGCCAGCTGCATCTTACTTCTGATTTTGGATTTTCTGACTGAATTCCAAAAGGCTGACCCAAAGTCAAGTCATTCAGTTTCCAAGGAAATACAGTTTCATTTTTTCTCCCCTTGCCTTCCAGCCTCAGGTTCAAAAGTCCATTTCCTAACCTCACAGAGCTCCATCATATCTACTTAAGGATGACGTGGAGTGGGATACATTTATTTTCTTCAGAAGCATTTAAAAAAAATATTCTACAATTGTAAGCTGTCAACATAAGTAAAGTATGTGTTTTGAAAAAAAAATGTGTGGGTCAAATGTGTGTATATCTCCAAATACAGTGTTTAGAATGTGCACCAGAGTAAAAAATGGAGAGTACACCCTTGGTTTGAAATTCTGATTTTCTTGATGAAGCCAAAGCTTATATAAAGCTATATTCAATGCTTTTTGCAAAGAGTAAACTTTGGGAAAAAAATGAACCTGAAAGTTTATGTAGCTAGAGTAATGGAAATAGAGTGTGAAGCATCATGAATCAATATCAGATTATTTTTGAGGAAGGCAGAATGACCAGCCCAGACAATAATGTGTCAAGAACTATAAAATGTATCGAGTTCCAGAAACCAGACAATATTGGGTAAAATGCCCTTCCGATTCATTTTTCCCATGATAATAAGCAATGGGAAAATGCACTCAAATGTAGGAAAATCATATTCTGGAAAGCGTATTAAATCAGAGACACGATAGCATCATAATTGATTTCATAAAAACACTCTGAGGAAAACAAACTCGATACAACTTGTGAGACGCTTCAAGAGTGGTGTCCAGCTGTCAGTGATCAAGGAAAAACCAACTGAGAAACTGCATCAAATGTTTGAGAAAATTCTCCAGATGAAGCTCTGAGAAGCAAAGCCTGAACTCACTCCAGCATTTGTTAAAATGAGGTTTCTTACTACATGCCTTTATTTATTCCAGGAATATGCCCGTGAGGGTCCACCATGGCTTTACTTTAGATAACACTTCAACTAGCCTGGGATCTACTACTCTAATTAGAATATGTTGGTCTTGTTATATTTATTGGGTGCATTTAATTTTTCTTTTCTGGAGACTGTCCTAAGTCTTTATAAAACAAGACAAGTATGACTAAATGTAAACTGCATACTGTCCAAGCTGGGGGGTGAATCGCGATTCACAACTATAATCTAAATGGTCAGAGAGTGTGCTATTCAAGTTTGCTTTCCAGAAAAAAAAAAAAAAACTTTCTTTTATTTTTTCCAATTTTTGTTAGATATTTTCTTCATTTACATTTCAAGTGTTATCCAGAAAGTTCCCTATACCCTCCCCCCTCCCAGCCCTGCTTCCCTACCCACCCACTCCCACATCTTGGCCCTAGCGTTCCCCTGTACTGGGGCATATAAAGTCTGCATGACCAAGGGACCTCTCTTCCCAATGATGGCCAACTAGGCCATCTTCTTCTATATATGCAGCTAGAGACATGAGCTCTAAATTGATGATTGCCACCATGGAATATTTGACAATTTTACTAAACTATTAGAATATAATTTAAAGTATAAAAAAATGGGCCTCTAGGGCTCTCAGTATTATGTTAGTCGATGTTAACTTTTATTATTAGTTTTACAGTTATTGTATTAAACAACAGACTTAATAATGTTCTTGTCATGTACAGCTATCATTTTACTTTGCAAATCTGATACACCTTTGTTCCTCCTGTCTCTTTCCTACCCTCCTCTAAATAGTTCTAAATAGTTCTACCTTGGCTTGCATGCTACACACACACACACACACACACACACACACACACACACACAGGCTTAAATGGAGATTTCACACATGAGAGACTATGCAATAGTTATCTCTCTCCTTCCATTTTCTCTGAGTTAATATCTTTACAGTGTTTGCAAGAGTGAACAGCTGCTCACACATTATCGTAATGTTTTGTGATTCCTCATCTTGCTTCTCAGTGTTTGTCTCCAGCTTCCTTAACAGCATGGTTAAGCATATTCACTGCTGTAGATTTTGATTATTGGATTTTCAGCGATTGGATTTTTACATATTTATTTTCAAGGATCCTTGTTCTCTCTTTTGCATATTCTTTTGCTTAGATTTCCAAAGCAAAAAAAAAAAATGAGCTCAGAGGTATCAAGTACGCTCATTTTATATTCTGTATCCACAAAAACCCCCAGTTCTAAGATCACTTGAGTTTATATTCTTGCCTCGAAGTTTTGAACATCATATAGAAGAATGAGCTTAATATGGGGCTCTTAACTGGGAATTCTCAAAAAAAAAACAAATAAAACCAAACTTTCAGTTACTCTCTATTGGAGCTGGAGACTGATTTCAAATTTCTGTTGCATTTCAGCATGAATAATATGGTTATTTTTGTGTGTGGGTCTCCAGTTAGATCCTCTTTGCCTTTTGGTTAGAGTCTCTGTCTTAGTCAGAGTTTTCTAGAGTCACAGAACTTATGCAATGCCTCTATATATTAAAGGAATTTACTGTAATGACTTACAGTCAGGAGTCCAACCAACCCACCAATGGGCAGCTGTAAGTGAGAGTCTAGTAGTCTCTCAGTCCTATGAGGCTAGTTGTTTCAGCTGACCTTCTGTATATGTTGGAATCCTGAAGAGGTAGGTTCCAATAAATGTGCTGGCAAGTAAGTGCAAGCAGGTGAAGAAGAGTGAGTTTTCCTTCTTCCAGTGTCCTTATGTAGGCTTCCAGCATGTAACCTTGTGTGGCCCTAAGCTTTTTCATGGCCACTAGGCCTCAGGATCTGGATCAAAAGTGTATGTCACCCCATATCAAGATTCAGTCAGAATCCTGTGTTGTCCAGCCTCAAGATCTAGATCAGAAGTGTGCCCTCCATAACTGGATTGTAGTTCATTCCAGATCTAGTCAAGTTGACAACCAGGAATAGCCATCACAGACTCTCTCCCCCATCTGGGGATTCATGAAACAACAGAAGCCAAAGGGCCTTGGAGTTAGCAAGTGTCCTTTAGCTTCACATTATTTTAATATTTTGCTTATTTCCTAGGGTTCTGGTCTCTCCCACTTTTTAAAATAACTCAAAGGGATCTTACGTTCTTCGTTCATCTTTTGGTCCCCGTGTCTGAATCCACTTTCTTATTAAGGCTAAGCCTGTGTTCTACAGTGAGCCTTGTTCCTATTCTCCTGTCTTTTTTCTTTGTTTTTGCAAGATAGTTTGGAGTGACCCTAAGTTACATGTGACCTTTGGGATGACCTTCTGGGTGCCTGTAAAAATCCAACAGGGACTTTAGTAGAGACTGAAGTGATGCCATGGATTGGTGGTTGAAAACTGTCATCTTAGCCATTTAAAATTCCCAATCTACGAATATGAGATGTCTTTCCATTTATTTACCCATTGTGTCCTTTATCTAGCCCCTTCCTCTTCTCCCTTTCCAGCCTTCTCTTTCTTCTCTGCCCCTCTGGTTCCTTTCCTCTCACTGCTAATCTTTCCTGGTCTCTCATCTGGAGGTGTAATGCAGAATGGTCTTGAATTCTTGAGCCTCTTGCTTCTCACTTTTTTGATCTGGATGCTGGGATCATAGATAGGCACTACCGCATTCTCACAATTTGGGGGAAAAACTCACTTTATAATGGTATGTAGAGTATTTTTTTTTGTGTGTATGTGTGTTGATGAGTTCAGTTTGCCACTATTGTGCTGAGGACTTTGATGTTTGTGTTAATACTTTTGTTTTTTTCCCTTTTTCTTGGAATCTCTTTCAATGTAATACTTACTTCAAAGAATGAGTTAGAAATTTACTCTTTTATCTCTTTTGGAAAAGTTTATAAAACTTGATGCACATACCCTTGTGCTCCATAATATTCCATTTCATGACTATAAATATAAATTTAAAAAATGTGTTTGGTTTGATACTAATATAACCAACCATTCTGTTTTTCTTTCTTGTGCATGCTTTGTACCTATATTTATTTGTATCGATATTTATTTGCTAGCTGCATTACAGCAAACTACTACAGATCATGTGGCTTAAGTAATAGAAATAATTTTTTTTTTCAGCGTGGAAGTGAGGAGTGCAAGTGTTGGCATCTTTATTTTCTTCTGAAGTTTGCATTCTTGGATGGCCAATGGCCAACTTCCCTTTGAGTCTATGTTCCTTTATTAGCGTATACACATTGGGATGGTTCTTATATCCAAAATCACCAGTCAGAGACCATGAGACAGCTGCGAAGACGGATTATCTGAGCTCTACCTGTGTTACTGACACAGAGGAACTGAGAGAACCCACTCACACAAGTCTTTCTCTGACATCCTCACATATGCTGTGGCATGCATGACCAGATGTGCATATGCACAGAAAACACACCACACAAAATCAAGTGAAGTAAAAAAAAAAAAATTAACATACCGGGGCTGGTGAGATGGCTCAGTGGGTAAGAGCACCCGACTGCTCTTCCGAAGGTGATAAGTTCAAATCCCAGCATCCACATGGTGGCTCACAACCATCCGTAATGAGATCTGGCGCCCTCTTCTGGGGTGTCTGAAGACAGCTACAGTGTACTTACATATAATAAATAAAATAAATCTTAAAAAAATTAAAATACCAGTCATATTTACCAAGGGTTCACTTATATGACTTCATTTTCTTTAAATAAAAATGTCCTGTATCAAGCATAATCATATTTTAAGTTACTGGCTAATAGGACTTCAACCGTGCTTAGAGACTGGGTGGACATAATTTGACAACTCTCTAGACTCTTAAGACAGCACTGTGGTTGGGTTTGTTCCTTTTTAAATCTAATCCATCAATCTCTGCTTTTAGAGTCTTGGTCTCTGTAGTTCTAAAGACTGAGTCTGAACTCAGTCATGCCAGGCAAGCACTGCCTTTGAGTTATCCCAGCCTCTAGACTCAATATTTTTACTTAAATACTTATATTTACATCTGCAATTTATCGTCTTTGTATGATTCTTGTCTTTTAAAAATCCCTCCATCCCACCTTAACTGCTCTGTATGCTTTCTAATGTAAAATCCAAATTTATCACAGAATGTATCTTTCAAAATGACTATCATTAGCGTATACCCTGTAGCTTAGAACATACATCCAAACGTGAGTCATCTTCATCTCTGTGTCAACTAAACTGCAGAAATCTATTGGAAAGTTATTCCCATAAAGGCCTTTTGCCCCGTCCCTCCTGTTTGTGATGCTTTGATCAAACATTGCACGCCTTTAAACGTGACAAAACAAAATTGAAATACTCAAGGCCATTCTATGAACTTATACCTTCAAAGAAGCAGAGAGAAGGAAAACAGTGAATGTACTTCCATAGCTTTTGTTTTATTGATCTTCTTACTTATGTACGCACTTGTTGCTTTGTGAAGCATCTGGAGTTACTCCCTTAATCTGACCTGACTTTGTTCCTTCTCATCTACTCTGTCCTGTAATAGCAGGAGTCTACACTACGAGAACTTAGTTTAGCTACTCCTTTATCTACAGGCTGCTATATACCACTGACTTCTAAACCAGGTAGTGGAGACCAGTAGCTATGCAATTACTCTTATTGGCATTCTGTTTTTCTTGTGAATACTAATCACAGCCATTCACCACACAATAACTCCTTATCGCATTCCTCAACAGTATCACACCGGCATCAAGTTATCTCAGATTTTTTATTAGAAAATATACTTATGTTAATCTTCACTTTTAAAAGATAGTTGAGTGTACAGGTTAAATATTTGTAAATAAAGCTTGGAAGTTTCACCTATTATTTCCTTGCATGTTTCTTCTTTTCCTTTCTTCTGCTAGTACTACTGTTTGTTCCAGCGGGCTTAACACCTTCATGTTTCTCTGCTCACTCTTCTTCCTGTTTCCCCCACTTCAGGTTGCATAATTTGAAATCACCTTGTCAAATCCTCTATTGAGCACAGCTTGCAAATTTTCCATCTTATTCATTAGACCTTTCAACTCAAGACTTTCTTTCTCCTTCCCCTTTCTTATGGTTTCTCGTCTTGATATTCTTTATTTGATGTGACATAACTATTATATCTTACTTAACTTGTTTGATCCAGGTTTCTTTGGTTCTGAAGAGGTCTATGTATCTCTATTCAAAAGGTTTTATCTGTGAACTTGGCATCAGCCATTCTCCCACAGGATTTGCTAGATTTCTCCTGTCTCCAATGTTTTGATTTGTTTTGCCTTGTCCTGTGGGGCTCATTGTCGCCATTTTCTTGTTTATTTTTTAATGACCAGCTGCCACACCAGTGTAAGGTCTGTTTTCTATGCAGTGTGAGATATCTCACACCACATTTTTAAGGACTCAGGTTTGAGGCTACCAATAGCCATCCCAAGTTGATAATGCTTTTAAAAGCTGGTTATTCTACCATGTTTTGCAGTGCTCTAGAGCATAGAGTACTCCTCAGACTGACTAAACTCATTTGACTATTTATGGTCATCTTTGAAGGGGTATCGCTTGAGATGCTTTCTGACCTAACAATTCTCCCAGCCCTCATACTTTTTGTCCTTGCTGCCTTAGGCAAATTATCTAGTGATGATTTGACTGTGGGCTCAATGAAATCATATAGTCTAGTCCCCAGTAGATTTATGTCATACCTTTGGAGAATGTCCTTAGGCTTGAACTTTTCCACACTGTCTAAGTGAAGTCAGTTTCCTTTGGGGAGAGGTCAGCAAGTCTATTCTATTCTTGATCTGTCCTTAAGCAAAAATCTCTGAGTCATGGCTCTTAAAATATGATGTTGATGTGTGGAATCTCCTTGTTTTTCTCAACTGGCTTCCATTGCAAACCTGCCTAGGTTCTTGAGCTAAATCAGTAATTATTAATGGGGGTGGTCATGTGAGAGCTTTAGCAGCTCTTGAATGGAAGAGTAGAGAATTAGAATGTTACAGACACATATGGTAGGTACCCCAAAATAACCTGTTTGGTTTTTTTTTTAAGACAAAAGAAGAGCATTTTTATCTTCCACAGATCAATGATAACTTAGGAATGTTTGCTCCCTCTTGTTTTCGGTGATTCTAAGCTCACAAAGCAGTTGTTTTGATGCCCCAAAGCTCTAACTTGGGTACATTGATCTCTAGGACAATTGTAGTTTCTGAATTAAGGCAAGTCATTATTTTTTTTTTTAATACTATACTTGCTATTCAGAAGTGTGTCTCTTCTATAAGACTGACATCCCTCCCAAACTTGGATATACAGTAGTAAACGTGGCAAAATGCCATCTTGCCACACCAATAAAAATACGGTTTGTCCTAGAAGAATGTGAATTTTCTATACTTCTAGTTATATGTATGCAATCCCTAATACTCTGGTCCTTTATTTCTGTATTCTGTGGCTTCCCTCACAGAACCCTCTAGAATCTTATTCACTCGACTCCAGAAAAATGTTAAAGGGTTTCCTTGGTTCAGAACTGATTCACGTTAGGTAATTATTCTACCATCCCACTGGGGTTAAATGAATAGAAAGATTATGATGATTTCTCAGAAGGAAAGTGAAAAAAATAAATTGCTTGTGACTAAGAAGGAAAAAATTGAAACACAATTGCTTTGACGAACACAAAGGGGAGAAGCCAATTATCCCGTGTTGAAAGATCATAGGCAGTAATTCCAAAAGCCTTCTCTTTGCAAAATCATTTGCATCGGTATAGGATTGTTTATCTCTTTATTTAAGTATCAGTGAACCGTAAATTGTATTATGTCTTACAGTACTATAGATAAAATATCCTCTTTGAGTGCACACACTGTTTTATGACATTTTAAAAGGCAAAGAGGGTTACTTATACCATTTTGTTCTCTGAATTTTAATTGCACATTTTGTTCATGTTTCTGTTACATTATGCTTTCTTTGAGAAAATCAAGATGCTATTTGGTATAGAGGAATAATAAGATTCAAGAAAATAATTATCTTCTGGTTTTGAACATAGAACACTGAAAGGCTCATATTCAATGTATAAAGCTCTTTGAGATTTTTTTTTCTAATATTTGGGACAGGATTTTACTATGTTACAATAATAAATCACTATATAGATGAGGCTGGCCTCAAACTCAGAGATATTGACCTCTCTCCTCCTCCTTACTATTGGGATTAAAGGCGTGCACCATTGTGCTCAGTATTTTTCTAAATCAAAAACCTTTCTCAATTAGACATGTGTGGTATATTGTAATAACAACTAATAGAAACAAGAAAATGAAAAAAGCAATAGCTAAGATTGCTTTGAAACTTTCATAAAATATAAACTGGATCTTTAAAAATGTTAGATTTAAATAAGATAATCCATATTTCATGTGCTTCTATCATTCCCAATTTCTATCTACCAAACTTGTAGGGACACTTCAAATCAATATCCACTTGGAAGTTTTGGAATTATTTCTTTAGTTAGAAGTAATTTTTAAAATAAGAAGACAGATACAGAGTCTCCTTTTACATGTTTTAATTTTATTATTTATTCAAGCCTGTTTTTAAAAAATCTATTCTTTAAAATTTTTATTATTGGATTTTTAAATTTACATTTCAAATGATATCCCCTTCCCTGGTTCCCTCTCTGGATACCCCCTTCACCTGTCTCCTTCCTCTTCCCCTGCTCACCAACCCACCCACTCCTGCTTCCTGGCCCTGGAATTCCCCTATACTGGGGCATTGAGCCTTCACAGGACCAAGAGCCTCTCCTCCCATTGATGTCCCACTAGACTTTCCTCTGCTACATATGCAGCTGGAGCCATGAGTCCCCCCATGTGTATTCTTTGGTAGATGGTTTAGTCCCTGGGAGCTCTGGGGGTACTGGTTAGTTCATATTGTTGTTCCTCCCATGGGGCTGCACACCTCAATTCCTTGGGTCCTTTCTCTAGCTCCTTCACTGGGTACCCTGTGCTCAGTCCCATGGATGGCTGTGAGCATCCACTTCTGTATTTTTTTTTCTCTTTTAAAGCATCTACTTACTATGCCTCAAGGACTGAGAGAGAAGTAAGGCGATGTAATCATTGCTCCTACAGAGCTAGCATTCAGTGAAAGCAATGACTTTAATCCAGAGTGATTGATGACATGAGTTCAAATGGGCATCCAGAGCAGCAAAATTAAATCACATAGAGGGTTACAGAGGCCTGGGTCCTGGAGAATATCTTGGGAGAATCGTCACTTAAACTGGGCATTAAAGGGCACTATCTGAGTGAAATGATATTGTAGTTAAATGTAGCTAAATGAAAAGATAGTAGGAATCACCTATGTACAGAACTGGAGAAGCTAAGCTCACCTTGGGGTAGCAGATGTGCTATTTGTGGCTAGACTTCTGGATGCCTATGAGTAGCCCCAGGTGAAGCGGGAGAGAAGGGCCATAGTTAGAACATGATTCTACAGGAGACAGGAAACCTTTCTGTCCCATGAGAACATGATTATTAAGATTTTCTAATCTTCCTGAAAGCAATTATATTCCTTCAAAATCATCTTAGGTAAGAGTTGGACAAATTCCACTTTTTCTGATTTGCTACCAGGTCTCCATTTCTCTTCACAACATGCAGGCCAAACTCAAGTTTTATAACTATTTCTCTTACATTAACAATCCAAATACAATTCCTTTTCTTCAATATTAAATTCCAGGGAGTGTTATTGTCAGTTGATGTTCATCTGTTATTTGTGAAATTACAGCTATTGTTACAGCACACACAAAAAAATTGCTGACAGATACACATGACAGAAATGCCAGCTACCTCAGTCACTTCTCTGCTTTGGTTCACACTTATCTATCCCCACAATTACTGTCATTTTTTTTATATTCTCAGTTCTGTGTTAAATTGCTGTCTAATTATGCGTCATTGCAGTGACTGTGTAGGTGAACACATCTCACTTTTAAGTTCTAAAAGTAACTCCCCTGAATCAGACTCGCAGTTGGAATGTCTTCCTGTCCTCTCCAGCTCCTGCGTGTCTGGGATTTTTTGAATATCCATTTTTTCAAACTGTGGACATAGTGAGAATATCTTCAGACTCAGTGGTGTGAAAGGTCACAGGTTTCTTCGGCAAGGTGAAGAATAAGCACTAAATAAAATCACCATCTCTCGTTCTCCCCTCTCCCAAATCCAGGCAATTGGCTAGCTTTCTAGTTTATAATGCACATTTCTACTGAGGAGAAAGTGGCCATGTTTAAGCAGGACGGTGAATCTTGAGCATTTGGCTAAATATAATAACAAATAATGTAAATATTTTGTATTTGGCGGATCAACGTTCTTTGCATATTTACATATCAATTAAGCTGTATTTTTTTTTTTTTAGTTGTCAAATGATTCGAATCACATTTGATATACAATGATCAATGTCTTATTTTTTTGTTTGGTCATAAGTTATTAAAGGAAGATAATTTGACATGACTTTCATAGGTCATTGATTTTTTTTTCTATATGTAGTTAGTTATTGGAGTCTGAGAATTAGAAATTACTCTATTGTACCTGATTGGAAAATTCCAGATAGGAAACTCAGGAAGGGATTCAGAAAGCATGTCAGTTTTGATTCTTTACATTGAAGCCTTAATTGACTAGAGCACATGTTGAGTTGTCCCTTAGTGTCCCCTGCTTATTAAGAGTCTTAGTTGACTAGAGCACACAGTGAGCCATCCATCAGTGTCCCCTGATTATTTCCAGGGGCTTCATGACTCTATTCTGCTACTTTTTATACATTTTTACTTTTGATACATGTGTAAAATTACTGAAGATTTTCAATAGATTAATTTATAATCATAGTATCTTCTGAGATCATCACCTGTTCCCATTTATCAGCATTGGTACATTTTTATTTTTCTTTAATGAAGGAGCAGCTGCTTGAACAGATGTTTCATAAATGTAGAAGAAGCACTGAACTAGTGAGGGAATGCCTAAGAGCTCTCTGCGTATACAACAGCCCATACAAGTACTTTGTCTTTTGACCCTTACACTTTTCAGAACCAAGAAATTTCAGTTATTTAGCTCTCCAGATAACTAATCAATATATAACAGTGGGTTACAAAGGCACATCTATTTTTATTCATGTGTTTTTTTTTCCCTTGAGAATAATTTTTCAAGAAGGGAAGGTCACAACTTTTTGTGTTTCTATAGACTAAATTAGTACACACTCACAACTGTTGCATGGATGACGAGCCAAGGACTCTGAGACACACACAACCAGAGGCAGTTAAGATTCCAACCCAGTTCTTGCTGACTTCTAAACACATTTGTCTCATGTCTACTTTCTTTCTTAGCAGACATCTTTCCACACAAGCTTTATGGTGAAAGTGTAAGATGGGTTCTTTCATGATCCTGTGAAGACACGTCATTCGAGACTCTCAGGAAGGTAGCCACACTAACCTTTATGGTATTTGATATTGATTAGGAAAAGAAAGCCCTGGGGCTCAACAAATTTGATAGAACCAAAGAGGATTCCAGATGTCATTTATCCTTGGAAAAGCAATATCCAATGGGTTTGAGTCAATTTTTTTGTTTTTTTTTGTGAAGGTAAAAAAATATCCACAATGTGCTCGTTCATGTGGCCAGGCAGTGCCAGTGATTTCTGTTATATACCAGGGTGACTTTTTGTCCTGGTTTTGAACCAATTCGGATTTCTGGAAACACCCCTCTCTTCAAAGGAGTTAATCTTGTGAAGGCCACACATTGCTTTTTCTTTATAAATCTTTCTAGTCCTTGCATACGAGAAGCCGCAACTCTACGGGGAAGTGGGAGATTATAGAATGTGTTTTACAATTACATTTCAGACGCAGCAGCAGCAGCAGCAGCAGCAGCGCGTTGCTCCCAGGCTGCTTCACACAAAACACTTGCTTTTTCAAGTAGCCATGAGTGTTTTATCTTTTCAGAAAGGAAGGTGTTATTGATGTTTCATTTTGGTCTCTTGGAATTAATTAGGAAAGAAACAAAACATGATTTTCACTTGTTCTCCATAACAAGTGCACTCTTTCTTGTTCGAAAATCAAAGTGGAATGACTTTTCTACCGTTACCTTAATTATTCCACACAACTAGGCAATCCTCTCCCCACCTTTTCTTCTTGCGCATTCCTCGTCTCTAGTCAAACTTTACACCCTTCTAAGCATCCATCTATCCATCCTTCATTCTTTCATTAGTTCACCACAGTCGTCAGCCTCCTTATCACCAACTCATTGTATTCATTCATTGTTGAAATAATTTATAAACAGTTTGTTTTCATGTGCATATATTTATTTCATCACAATAAAAAAGTTATTGCTGAAAACTTCCAGTATTCATTTCAGCCATATATATATATATATATAGCCTGACAGTGAAAATGTAAGTTGGTGTATACTTCTAAAGAGATTTGTAAAGAGAATTTGCCACTGACTTTTAATATGTAAAGGCATCTACTTTATGACCCAGTGAATTCACCGGCAAAAATTTCTTCTGAGTACATGTTTGAATAGGCAAAGGTGTATGAATAACAAAATGTTATATAAAATATAATGTTAATAAAAATGTTAAACTGCAGATAAACTGAATGACAGCAGGCACTTACTAACAATCAGCAGCTATGTTCTTTTAGTTCAAGTTAAGTAGTTTCCCAATCATAATCTTTCCAATATTGTTTTATGTACTAACTAAAATAGACAAAATAATGACATTTCTTTGACAATTAACCTTTCAGATAACATACCCTTTTGCCCTATTTTCTGTAGATTTGTATATTCATTAAATTTTAAAAAGATGTATTTATTTTGCATGCATGAGTGGTTTACCTCATGGATATATGTGTACCAACTGCATGGTTGGTGTCTATGAAGGTCAGGAAATGACATCAGATCTCATGAAACTGGAATTGTGGAGAATGCTTGTGAGACACCTTGTGGGTGCTGGGAACCCAACCTCATGTTCCTGGAACAAACAGAAAGTGCTCTCAAGCACTGAGATATTTCTCCAGGACTTAAGTTATGTCTTTTATTTAACTAATATGATGTTAAGCTCTTATTATGTAGTGGGCAATGTTCATAGGAATATATTGTCTTTTCTGGAATGCATTATGACATAAGAAACATGAAACCTACAACAAGCATAAAACTAAGAAAACTATATAGGAGACAATTGTGTTTTGGGGAAAATGAGCAAATATTTGGAATTCAGAGGATGAGAGAAGTACAGATGTTTTTCCAGCTACTATCTTCCTATATAGTCTAGGTTAGACTTGAACTTGTAACCCTCTTACTTCAACTTTCCAAGTGCTGAGATTACAGCACCATCATATCTAGCTCTTCATTTTAGCTAGGGTTTTTAGGGTATACTTCATAAAACATTTGGGCAAAGACATAAAAGAGAAGCCTGAGTTTGCTAAGATGGTGGATAAAGCATGTGACATCAGTAGGGCTGCAAAATAGGCAAAGAATCAGAGGACTCAGAGCCAGACGAAAAGTGGAAATGTGTTCTAAGGACCTTAGCTCTTCTTTGAGCTGGGGATGACTGGAGATATTTGATCAGAGACAAAGTAGAATCTGGTTTATGAGAACAGAGGAGGATGTGTTAACAGAGATTGCAGGACAGATTGTAGGCCACAGACAGTGACAACTTAAATAATAGTGACAACGAAGGTTGTAGCAAGGTCATAAGGCCAACAGTAGAGGTGGAAGTTTCCTAACAGATTCAATGTTAAAGCAGAGTCAAAGATGATGGCCCGTCAGTTCAAGTAAGGAAAGCAAAATGGATTGGATTGGAAAGTGAGACTGGATGACTTAAATGTAAGGGGTCTAGAAGAATTCTCCTAGGCTGTTAGAAGTGTAAATCTATAATACAGGACGTAGGTTTGATCTATAAATTAAATCTGAGAGTCACTGGCATATAGAGACCATCTAAAGGATGGTTTCTACCTTAGTGTCTTGTGTTGTTGCTGTTGTAAATGTTTTACAAGTGGAGGTCAGATCAATTCTTTTTATTATTTTTTCCTTGGATAATTTTATGCAAGCGTATAATGTATTCTATTTATTCTCACTGCCCACTCTCTCCTATTTGTCTTTTATATTTGCTTCCCCACAGAGCATGCTCTCTCTCTCTCTCTCTCTCTCTCTCATTTTGTGACACTGGTTGAACAATGGTTCAACTTTTTAATTTTCTTAGTTCTTTATAAGTTAATGGAAGCAGGCACATTTCAGCTTCATGTTAACTTACCTAGATTAGAAAAATACCTGCTATATATTGAATGATTAATAAATAATACAGTTGGCTAAATACAGAAAGAGCTTTAATGAGTATTACTGTGCATAGGTTTGGTTTCCTTGCTGTACAGCAGAAGCTAATTAGTTAAGAGGACAGAGAATGACAGAGAAAGACCTTTGTTACAACAAGGCAGTTGACTGGAAAATGAAGGGCAGTCTTCCTATAAGAGTCACTTCTCTGAGAGGCTGACTCAGAGACAGCCTGCATCAGACATGAGATCTCAGACTGTTAGGCGCTCTTTACAGAAAGATGTTTATGGCCTAATGACACGTATCAGATCATAATCAAGTTATTTCTCAGTTCTGCAGACCTCAAGTCCAAAGATCGTGAGTTTCTCAGGCTAATTTTGTCCGTGCTAAGTTTGCCTATGTGCAATTCCTGATATATTACACAGTGGACAGGATGGGGCAAGCAACTGCCCCCAGGCTCCATTGATGATTAACAACCTCAAGGTAAAAAAAAGAAAGAAAGAAAGAAAGAAAACATTTATACATGGAAGACAAGAGTCAGGGGTGGTTTCAGTGGGAACCTACTCTCTGCCAGTGTTTATTATTTTGATTTTATAGATATCCACAGCTTTTGTATTTTTGCTTATTTTTTGAAAGTGTTTCATGTAGCCCAGGTTGGCCTTGCAGTGTAGCTGAGATGGTCTTGAGCATATGCTCTTCCAATTCAGGCCACTGTCCAGTTTATTCCTGCAAGGAATTTTCTCAGATGCCAAAGAGCCAGGCATCCCGGCCATGTGAAGACTGGCAAAGGCCTTGACGTTGTTTTCTTCTATGATGACTCTGGCCTTTTTCTTTTAATACACATTCCTGATGGGCATCACAGGTCCTGTCAGCTGGGTGGCTAATTTAAGTTTGTCAGCAGAACTATCTCTCTTTTTTGGAGCAGAAGGCTTCCTGGGGAAAAACTATGAGCTTGGAGCAGTACTCCTTCAGGCGCTGCACGCTGGCCTGTAGTGATTCAGTGGGTTTGTATGGCCTCCTTGGGTCCACAGAGATGACGATAGTGTGAGCCATTTTCATGTGGATACCAGCCACAGACCTTTGGTGTGGTATCTAACTGTAGGGCCTGATGGGCCTGGATGTGGGTCAAGGGGCAATGCGGAGCGCTTTCGCCTTCTGGGCCTTGAGTCTGCAGATCTTTAGCACCTGCTGATTGAACCACTTGGTTCAATCACTGCTACGAATCCTTGTGAAAGTGGGGGTTCAGGATCATGCCATTCCAGCTAGGTGCCATGGCTGTCTCTTGTACAGGAGACCAGCCAACAGGAAAGGTTAAAGGCAGCTTAAAATTAGTGTTTGTTTGTTTTTTTTAAGAATAGTAGAAACAGATCCTTAGTAGCATATTGTGCTTGACTATATATACATACTCTAAAAAATCTAAGCAAAGATTTCAGACACTAGTTATCAGTTCTAATTTGGGTTTAAATTGAATGCTTTGCTTAGAATGTGTATGAAGTCATGCTCCTGATGTCAAGTGTTCAAACCCATTTCATAGAGTCTAGGTCCTGGTACTCTAAAGACTATCCCATGTAGAAATAATGAAGAATGATATTGCCTATAATTCATCTATACAAATAGCATTGGCATTCTGCATTGCTACCCACAGCCACACCCTCCCGACTCAAAAATCTAAACCAAAATGAAGCAAAAAGCTCATAAAGAAAGAAAAGCACACAGACTGGCTTGTTTGGGCCAAGTACTCTTGTGCATAGGGCCTGCCCCAAGTGTGGTTGATGCGTTGAGCTTCAGTGACACTCCGGAGAAAACTGGTTTCCTTTTTCCCAGAGGGTACCAGTTGCTCATGGCTTCTTGGTTACGGGTGGGAATTCCTGTTCATTTCCCCTTTTCTATGCTGGGATTTTGTCTGGTATGAAGCTGTACTGGGTCTGGTCTTATGTGAACAGGCAGAGAGAAGGAAAGGGAAAAGGAGAGGGAGCGTGACATGGAGAGGGAGAGAGAGAGGGAAAGAGAGAGAGAGGGAAAGAGAGAGAGGCAGAGACAGAGACAGAGGGAGAGAGAAGAAGGAGGGAATGAGAGAGGGAGGAGGGAGAGAGGGAGGGAGGTAAGGAAGGAGATATGAAGTGGGTTTGGTAGGGAGAAAAATTAGGGAGGGTAAACATGATTAAAACATATTGGACACACACACACACACACACACACACACACACACACACACACTTCAACAACCCAGAATACAGCAAACAAAAACCTAGCATTTTTTTTTTTTAAAGTAACTGCCGGAGCAGAGAGGGGAGAAGGGAAACAATATCCCATTAAGCAGAGACATGGGTACATGCCATTGAGGACAATTTTAATTTCTGTCCAAGAAGATGCTATTTTAGAGGCTTTGCAGAACACCGAGTCCCATGTCCCACGTAGCATCTCTTCCCATGCCCCTCTGCAAAGCAGCCTTCAAAACCACAGCAGGCTTTGCTTAGCACTTCCTTCCCCAGGCAAGTACTGAGTGCTTAGCACTTCCTTCCCCAGGCAAGTACTGAGTGCTTAGCACTACCTTCCCCAGGCAAGTACTGAGTGCTTAGCACTTCCTTCCCCAGGCAAGTACTGAGTGCTTAGCACTTCCTTCCCCAGGCAAGCCCTGAGCTCTGGGCACACCTGTCGCCAGGTGAAACTGAAGAAGTTGAAGATGAGGTCCGGTCTATTAACTACTGAGTCAGAATACAGTCTGGAACAGAAGATGCCAGAAGCCAACATTATGAAATATCTGAAAGCAAAGGTTACACATGTTGACAGTAGCGAACGCACTGGGCTCTGCTGGCCATTTCTATTTCCTGCTTTAGAGGTTGTCATATTCTTTGTGCAAATATTTGTTAACTTGGGAACCCCCCCAAAGAAAGGACAAAGAAGAAATGAACCTTTGTCAGTGACTCTGGCTTTATATTCATTAAAATGAGAAAACCGAATGAGCAGGCTTTTGTATGACTTCTTTCTTTTCTCCTTTTTCTCTTCTACTTTCCCTAGACATGTCTTCCATTGTTAATACTCTCTGTAGTTCAAAAGTCTTTTCAGATGTAAAATTCTCTCTTTCAGTTATCGGTTGGCTTTAATTTTTAATGCTCCCCCCCCCACCCGGCCCCCGCCTCTAGCCCCTTAGTTGTAGTTTTCTTTTCCATGGATCTAATCTTCCTGGGACCTGGCTTTGTCTGTGCTAGCTCATCCTTCTCACATGCTTCTTCTAAGCATTCTCTTCTCTTTAACCCCAGAAATGGAGCTAATAGATGACAAACAGGTTACACCTTTTCTTTCTTTCAGAGAGCTGATAGCTACTCATGAGGTGTTTGTATCATAGCAGCTGCTATGCCTCG